>JAVTVY010005127.1:0-40281 GCA_036873755.1 Hanleya hanleyi | reverse complement strand
GTTCCCGGGCTTATCGGGGTCTGCCTATCAAGTCATGGGTGGGTGCATGTAAAATGAGGATTTGTCCCCGAAAATATAAAAAGCGGAACACGGACTTTACGCCTACAATAGGGGAAAACCCCTATCAACCCTATCCAGAAGGGCTAATATCGGTCCCCCGATCTTTATCGGGGCCTGCTGAGAGAGGCGGGGTGGGTGTATGTAAAAGTTTCTCCAGAAAAAAATATAAAAAGTGGAACAAGGACTTTACCCCTACAATAGGGGAACACTCCTATCAACCCTGTCTAGTGGGAGCTAATATCGGTCTCCGGACTCATCGGGGCCTGTGCATGGGTGGGTGCATGTAAAATTAGGGTACTCATCTTACATCCGGGGTTTTTCCATGTTGGTTACTGCTCAGGTCACGTGGTTTGGTTGGTCTGCGCAAGTGTGTGACGTCACTTCCGGTTTTCATAATGACCAAAAAAACCTCCGAACACAGAATAGTTCCAATTTTTCCTTAGACCTTAGAGGTAAGGTCCGGATTTTCTCTGGCCCGGCCCGGTTGCATGCCTGCCCGAGTTATCCGGCCGCACGCGCGCGCGGGTTAAAGGGAAGTTTCGGAAGTGTGCAACGGCACTCTATCACATCGGGGTATATATTTCATCCAAGTAATGCGGATAGCGGTTGTCGTGAATAACAACAAGTTCAGCATTGTTTATACAATTTATTATCCTCAATGTTACATCATACCCAGGCTGGTGGAGCCGCCCTGGGCATGTTTAGTATGTTCACAGCAAAACAAATTGAAATATCAAACACCATGTTTTATTATTTAACGCACCGTCACATTAGGTACAAGTGTTTACTGATCTCAAGTCAACGATCAGCATGTAGACATAGAGAGTATCTACGGCATGTTATGCTATTCATCGGTGCAAGGATGACGCATCCAGCCGATGGGGGTGGTCGGTCAGCTTGGTAACGAAGAACGTAACATTGGTGATCCTCTCTACGACACATTGTGTGCTGGGGCGTTGGCGTTGGGCCCATCTCAAGGGATCCACGGTGTCCAGTTTCTCCAGCATCGTCTCCAGCCACGCCCGGTTAATGATGGTGAACGGGTGGTAAAACACATGGCTATTATTACTGGCATAATAATGCCGTAAGTGGTCCGCCTCTTTATGACGTAAGATGTACCCGAAAGCGACATTCAATTTGAAGACCGTAGCTTGGTCATTGAAGATGGCTGCCACGTAGCTGCGTACACGGGCGAGGTCGGTCAGTGGAAAATTGTAGATATCTGGAATAGAGCGATCACGATGGAAACAGTGCCGTATCATGGGCCATTGGCGCCGATAGATGTCACTCACTGGATGGGCGTCCTGTAACAGATCGCTAGGAACATCCACTGCATCTCCAGAAAATGTTCGATGTCGTCAGGCGTATGACAGTAATGCTAGGGACTGGTTGGATATCTAGGCTCTTCTGAACTGTGAGTATAGGCGGGCTCTCTGTGGTCGCATCACCAGTGGCATTCGCCTCCCCGGGCTCGTCTTCACTGGATCTGATCCTTATGAGTGCCTCTTTAGTGGGCAGTTGTCGACCAAACCGTAGAGACGGGGTATGAATCAAACGTTGGTGCTGTCTTAACTGACAAGATCGTTTGAAGAGTTGACCACAATCGTTACATTGTTCCGCCGTCCCCTCGTGAAATGAGCTTTAGTGGCGCAGTAAAGCATCTTCCAGGTTATACAAGTATACCGCCCGCCGTTGTGGGCAGCGGTCTCGTGGCGACGTAAATTGTCTAGACGAGTAAACAGCTTCTGGCAAGTTGTGCAAGTGAACATCTTGGTGGTTGTCAGAGTCTCGGACGAAACGGCCAGGCCGCTTCTCTTTTATAGCACGCTTGCTGTTGATCTAGTTTTAGCACACTCAGTTCATCTACCTCCAACTCGAGGACCGAGATGTACTTGTGTACGACTGAGCCGCAATGCGCGCGTATGTGTGTGTTGGGGGGGGAGTGGATTTTACATCCAGGACCTTGTCAACAGTGGGTTTTTCCCGTCGTTCCTCTGTCTTCCATCCGGATACTGTGGTTTTACATCCGGGTCCTCATCTTACATCCGGGTTTTTAAGGATCTATGCAGATGCTGATCCTGTTAGGGATCGCGATCTATGCAGAGATCCCTAATGTAGTCTTCTTGAATTTGGCCAGGGCTACCTTCTAGTAGGTTCGTCCGAAATACTCCCCTGTCCAACATCCGCTGAAGAATGTAATCAATTCATTCAAGTTTCTTTCAGGTTGTTTTCAAACACATATGTACTAATTTAAATTGTGTCGGTGGCTTGTTTTGAACTTTATTTTGATATTGTGTGTTATTTATGATCATACCAAACGTTTGGCAGATTAATGCGCGTATGAGGCCATACCTAAAAATATATTTGTCTGGCGTATTATACATCTATCCCTGTAGCAATTCCACGTAGGTAGTGGAGACTATAGCCGCTGTTCGCTATTTCTACAGAGTTGTTTTGTGTAAAATTTACCTCAAATTCTTGGAGAAGACTAATTGGAGTAGTCTACGAACGTGAAAATCGTGGTTCAAATTGAACACCAAACTGACAACAGTGGTAAGAAGAACTTGCGCAGGTTGGTTTAACACGTGCACGACTGCCCATCGTCCAATCAGCGTTAAATGTGAGGCGCGTGACAGCGTAGACTGGCCAGTGCTGCCGGGGCGAGTGCGTTCACATTTCCTATCATTTTGTCCAAGTGTGTATCTCGTGTCACTCCCGTTCGATCTCGCTCTGGGTTATGGAAACCCCGATTTTCAACTTGATTTGCGCATGATTCACTTGAAAGGCAAAACTGATGGATAAATAAAACAAACTTCACTGACACATGCTTCAGTGACACGATTTGATGAAATCAGCCTATATTTCTATCGACTGTACATGTCTGTACATCTCCAATTCCAAAGCTATGCGAAGCTATGACATGTCAAAAACGAAACCAGAACAAGTTCAGCGATTCCTACGTTTTATTTCGGAGAACAGAGGCTGATTATAATCTTTCCAGTGAGTATTTTAATTCAAAGAAAATTGTGCCTTGCTAACACGGGCAGTTAACATGGACGTTGCGCTTACCGTTTGTCCGCAGATACGTGGTCGAGCATGCATTCCAGCACTCTTGAGTATCAATAATACCTTCGGATGATATCATCCGAAGATATTATTGATAGGAACAGTTGTGGCTATAATAGATAGATTCAAGACACCACAACAATGATTTGCTCGATAATTTTAACATTTTTATTTGGGAACTCGACTTGTCTCTTGAAAAACTCAATATATATTCATTATAACTCAGTTTTAAACGGCGCAAACGGCGCCCATAGCAAAGAATGTGGCTAACATTTTTTACAGATTCACTACAAATGAAACCAATTTGTGATACATCCAGTATTTGCCTGAGACGGGTTCATACACAAAACAAACATAACTGTTGGATATGGATACAAAATCTTAAGAACGCTTAAACCTTCACCTTGTCATCAACACTACCTGGAACACTTCACGTGACTGCACCTATTGATTACTACTTGGCATTGGAAACTGCTATGGCCCAGGCAAAAGGACTCTGAGTGTATTAATTGTTTAAGATCCTTTAAAACTGAACTCCATACCGGGCATGTGTTAAATGTAGGACTTATATCATCGTGGTACCAAAAAAGTGGAGTTCTTCAAAACAGGCTGAATTTCATACGAAATTGGCTAGACACCTCACAATAGGATACAAATAATCAAAGCATCGATATCTGCCACGACAGTTCTAACCATTCATGTGTATAGCTCTTCCAAAGTGAGTAGGACGGAGCCTACTATAGAAAACAAAATTGGGCCTGTCAGATTCAAAGGGTGGATAGCAAAGAGGTCAGGAGATTATGCGTGTGGCATTCTCATGAATAAATCCGTATTCACTTCCAACAAAAGGCTACCTTGTAAATACCTTACGGTAGAAATGAACCTCCAGGGATATTTCCCATCTCCACCCCCAATCCCCCTCCCCCTTCGACATCAGGCTAAAAAGACCTTATCCAGTTTCCGTTTAAAAATTATTTTCAACCCATTCTTTCTTGTTCATGTTGTTCTCAACTTATTTCGTCTCACCAACTTCACTGTCAACACCTTAAAAATATGTAACTGAACTTTACACAAAAGAATCATGGCCACTGTGGGATGCATGGCTCATCAGAGAGATAGCCATTTTCAAAATCATATTCCGAATAACTGACACTGGTTATCAACCTAAAAATTCGACCAAAAAGTTCCACGTCCCCTGCCAGCTTGTCATAGCCTGACAAGTTATCACTAAAGGTAGATTAGAAATGATCGTGATCTACACCCTTAAGGGTCGGTTAGAATTGTAGTGTGACATTGTTTTTTTTTTGTAAGAAATTGTATCATTTTTCGAAAGTTTGAATAATTTAAAAATAGCAAATCACATCAAACTCAGACTTGGTAAACATATAATTGAGTATTAGTATATGCAATATTGATGCCAACCAGGTGTGAAATTTGTCAATTTCGGTCTGTTTGAAAAATGTTCAAAGATTTTGAAATCAGAGAAAAAAACATGCAGTTCACAAATGCTTATCAGTTTTATGGCCCCGCCCCCCATCTCTAATTAGACATGTTAGAGGAGGGCATATAGTGATCGCTTTGTCCTTCTGTCCGTGCATTTGCCCGTCCGTCTGTCTGGGGGTATTTCTCTTTCCGCGCAATATCTCTGTTAATATTTGATCGACAGGATTGAAACTTGCATGAAATGTGGCCGGTGCCCCGTAGTTGTGCAGCGTAAAGTTTTTCCGAGTTTCGGTTATATTTTCAAGGGCTATGACCGTTCGATCCCGAAATCTCCGTGAATGGAAATTGTCCGAGCTGGATCTTGGTTAATATCTTATGGACAAGTATGAAATTTGCATGATATGTGGTCAGTGCTCCATAGTTGTGCAGCGTACAGTTTCTCCGCGTTTCGCTTATATTTTCAAGAGCTATGGCCCTTTGTTCTTGAAATCTCCGTGAATTGGGACTTGTCCGAGCTGGATCTTGGTTAATATTGTATGGACAATTATGAAGTTTGCATGATATGTGGTCAGTGCTTTGCAGTTGTGCAGCTTGAAGTTTCTCCATGTTTCGCGTATATTTTAAAGAGTTATGGCCCTTTTGTTCTTGAAATCTTTATTAATTGGGACTTGTTCGGGCTGGATCTCGGTTAATATTGTATGGATAAGTATGAAATTTGCATGATCACTACCCAGTAGTTGTGCAGCTTAAAAGTTTCTCTGCATTTCGGTTATATTTTCATCAGGTTATGGCCCTTCGTTCCTCAAACCTGATTGACTGGGAAATATATTTGTCCACGTTGGATCTCGGTTAATACAGAACAGAACAATGGCGGGGCAGTGTTGGACTGAAGCAGAATGGGGGGCATACAATTAAGCAATCCCTGATTGCTTACCTGCGTGTATTATTTAAATGTTAACCGGTTAGTTGCACCAGGACAGCCAACCCAAATTAACTGCTAAGTTTGACGTTCCTGTGATTTATTTCCGAGATACTGGATCTTCTTTAGCTTGCACACCAACCCGTGTCTACAACAACAACGTTGTAATGCATGCAGTGGACCCTTAAATTTATGAAAAAATATCATATCGCAGCGCCGTGCAACCAGAGTCTTGGCTGAAATTGGGCCACCTCCAAGATTCAAAATCGGCGTGTACACGCCAGTGCAAAACAGCTAAGTCAGCAGGTTGATGTATTTGAATAAAATACCCAGAATAATAGATCCCTGTATAAGCCCATGGGCCTAGTTTGATGTTTACTGTCACGTGACCGGAAATGACCTTTAACCGCTAACATGAGCTTTAACTTTTAACCTTTTAACCTGTAACATCCTGCAACAGCATGTAAACCCACCCATAGCGTTTCCTTCAGCGTGGATGTGCTGTGATGCAGGGGCTAATAAAAGGATTGACCTGAAATCTGTGTTGTTGTTGCTCTCTTTTTGGACTAACCAATCAGAATAGTACGTATCACGGACTACACCCGTAGAGTTACGTATAGGTGCGCATGTGTGACAAGGTCTATAAAACACGTCCCTCTGGATCCCACACCCCCATTCCTGCGATTGCAGATCCATGACGGACACCCATGCTTATGCGACTCGCATTGTACAGCATGCGACCATGGTTAATTCACTCACGGGTTACCGAGCAGTGGTTCGGTACATGTTTGCAGATGGCGACGACAACGAGGGGCGACGCCAGATCCTGAAAGAGTTCACAGAAGCGGTCCTCGACAGAGTGCACTCGATGGAGAGGTGTGCTATCAATCACCACTACTGGACTATGACAGCCATCCGTGATGCCCGAACTATGGACCACGAGCGCTCGGCCCGGAACCAGCGACGGTTCGTTGGACTAGTAATGGTCTTTGCCCTATTGACCCTAACGCTGTGGCAATGACAACGACAGCGACAGATAAAGAACGGCTCTTCAGAGCCTCCACAGATGCACTTATGTGCAACCGATATATACGAGGGTCAGTCACAGTGTGCGTCATTCACCGTTCGTCATTGGGTCAACCATGTCACCGAGGGACCTACTATAAATACGAGAGACAGTCAGAGTGTGTGTCATTCACCGTTCGTCATTGGGTCAACCATGTCAGCAGTCCTACGGGTCCTTACACCCCAGGTGGGGTTACACGTCTATGAAGATAAAGTCACTATCGTTGAAGACCATGAAGATGTTTGCCGGTCGCGCGCTGAGACCGCATCGAATACGGTTACGCTACACCGTGACGGCTGGAAAAATTTAAACGGGTGTTGAGCGGTGAGCTCGACGGAAACCTCATTCACATAGACAATGCCATCTACGTACATCGTGGACCCTTCGTCCCACGCTTGGGTCGTTACCAAGACGCTACGCGAGGAATCAGCCTAGTCCTCGATCTGTGGACAGCCTTCGAGAAAGTGGTGCCTATCGTGGACCAGCTGTTTACACCGGACGAGCGGTCAGCTGTTCAGTTGGAGTGGGCTCGTGCCCTGAGATAAGCGGCGGCAGAACCCAATGAACAAATTACCAAACCTAGAAATGAAGCGGAGGTAGACGACGATGCCATTGATTATCCGGCTAGACTCAGTCAACCCAGTGACATGACCACCCGATCCTTTGATCTCACATCATAAACTTTTTCTCCCTATAAATACGAGAGACAGTCAAATCTGGTACCATTCACGTACTGACCATGACGGAGCCTATAATACGGGCGTTTCTCAGCTTGACATCCGAGGTCTTCCTGCACGTTTATGCGGATACGGTCGATATCATGGAGGAGGTGGGAGACATCTGTGATACGGACCCTACACAACCGTGCCCGGTTAACATTCGTCTGTCCCAGGAGGACTGGACCAAATTCATACGGGTGTTGTCTTGTGAACTGGACGGCGACCCCATTCACTTGTGACACGATGTGTACATCCTACGCGGTCCCTTCTTTGTTCAATTGGCTCGGCTAGATGGTGGTACAGTGCATTTTACCCTTCACCCTGTTCTACGATCTGCATTGGAAGATGCCGTGGCCGATGTGGATCAAGTGCTTAAGGAGGAAGAGCGGTCAGCAGACAAGTTGGACTGGTCATTTACCATGGAAAATATGCTGGCAGAAGCCAAAGAAGAAAATCAGAAAGAAACTCCGGCCCAAGAAATACCCGTAAGAAATAAACGATAGAGCCAGGGTCCATCATCATTTGTCACCATGAAGAGCTGGAAGAAGGTGTTCGATACCTTATACTACAGTCCCGACAGTCCGGCGGTCTATAGCGCATTGTCGGCTCTCTATCGAGCGGCCTAACTCCAGGGGATACAACGTGCCCAAGTCCGAGATTGGTTAAGAAAACAAGACACCTATACCTTACATCGATCTGTCCTTCGCCATTTTCTACGGGACCGGATCATCGTGGCTGTCATAGATGCCCAGTGGCAAGCGGATTTGATCGATATGAGCGCCTTTGCCAAACACAAAGATGGGAATCGGTATATCTTGACGTGCATCGATATCCCGTCGAAGTATGCGTGGGTGGTACCCATCGGACGAAAACGGGGGCGAATCTCATAGCGGCGTTCAACGACATCTTCAAGACCGGGCGCAAACATTTGCAAACCGACGAAGGCACGGAATTCCTCAACAGATCGTTCCAACAGTTTCTGAAAGCCCAGAAGGTGTTTTTCTTCCGTACATCGAGACCAAGGCTTCCGCTGTGGAAAGGTTCAACAGGACATACAAAGGTCGCATGTATAACTATTTCACCTATAAGAATATAAGGCGGTACATCGATGTTCTCCCGAAACTTGTGAGTGGTTACAATCGAGCCTATCACCGGAGTATAGATAGAGCCCCCATCACGGTGACCCAACGCAACGAAGCCCAACTCCAGCCTGTCTTGTACCCCAGGCAATCGCAGCGAACGTCGAAGGAGGTGTTCAAGGTCAGGGACCCTGTACGGATCAGTAAAGTCAAAGGTCAATTTGAGAAAGGGTACTTGCCTAACTGGAGCGATGAGCATTTCCTGATTAAACGGCGCCTACCCCGACAGCAGCGAGTCTATGAACTGGAAGATCTTCAAGGGGAACCGTTGCTAGGGATGTTTTACGAGACGGAATTACACCTTGTCGTAAAGACAAAGCAAGACTACTACACGGTGGAGCAGATTTTGAAAACGGAACATCGACGTGGCAAACTGTTTCATTTCGTCAAATGGCAAGGCAGGCCCAGTTCCTTCAATTCCTGGGTCGCGGCCAACCAGGTGAAACGACTATAAAGCCAGACACTACCGTCATTCTTCATTCCACGTTCGACCACGGTGATATGGGCAAACAGCAGCTGCCTCTGAACACAGCGTCTCCCAAAACGCGCAAAGCGCAAGTGGGCTTTGTGGTGATATTGCTAACCCTGCTGAGTGTGTTGCACGGAGGTGTGTTTTACGACGTAGCAAATCTCAGCACTCTACTTAACCAACCTAGAACTCCAGCTATGAGTGGCAGTCAAACCGGCCCACAGACATTCTCTACACCAAGCAACCCCGTGATCGAAACGAGCCCAGTCATCGCCACCGCCACACCACGTGTACAAGCCACATCGAGCTCCGCACTGAGCTCCACACCTACACCAGGTACATCCACTACGTCTGAAAACCCACCGGATTTCATCACTCGCAGTGAACTCCCATCGACAACGACGACCGACGTTGTACCCACCACCACTCCAGTTCACTCGTACCAAATTTACAAGAGCGGGTTACCACGACAGCGGATACTCACTCAACCATGGACCGTCGGTGGCAACATCCCTTCACTTGCGTCATTGCAGGACCGACGGGCTCCGGCAAAACGCACTTCGTCAGAAAGCTCCTTCAACACGCCGACAGCATGATCACCCCACCCATTGCCCGAGTCGTGTGGTGTTACGGACAATGGCAGGCAGCGTATGCAGCATTGCCCCACATCACGTTCGTGGAAGGCCTACCCAACCTGGCCGATTTGGAACCGGACACCTTGGTGGTTCTGGATGATCTCATTACGGAGACGGATGCGCACGTCACCCAACTCTTTACAAAAGGCAGCCATCATCGACGGTTCAGCTTCATCTACATTGTGCAGAATCTGTTCAGTAAAAACAAAGTACATCGGAACATCAGCTTAAATGCTCACTACCTGGTGGTCTTCAAAAACCCGAGAGATACCGCTCAACTTCTGCACCTGGCGAGACAGATGTGTCCCGGCCGCACACCGTTTGCGTTGGAAGCCTTTAAAGATGCGACAACCCCTCAGCACGGGTATATGCTCTTCGATCTCAAGCAAGCCACCCCCGATCACCTTCGACTACGGACCGGAATCTTTCCCGGGGAGACCCACCACGTGTACATGCAAAAATAATGCAAACACACCCACAGTGGCCCCCCAGCTGCGGTGTGTGTGTTTGATGATGGGGATAATAAAAAGAATTAATACCACATCATGGTTGACTTTGCGTCTGTTCAATATTCAGGGAGTAGGTAGATAAAAATGGCAGAGTTGTGGGTTCTAGCATTAGTTGTACATGATGTCTACGCGAGTACGGAAGCACGCCCCGACGCTCCGTGTATTGAAGACGGCCCCACTCGAGTTGGTCCGAACCATTGTATGCGGTGCGGACCCTGACCTTGTACGCTGTCTGTGCGAGATCGGGTACAACCTGTTAAAAGGCAACGTACCACTGACTCCGGCTCAGAAGACCAAGTTGGCCAAGCATAAGACAGGTCTCCGAACCCTAGTCCAGAAGAGAGTCTCTCAAACACAAAAGAAAAAGGTGGTACAGAAAGGCGGCTTTCTCGGGGCCATCTTGGCACCTGTGGCCGCTTCCGTGTTGGATCCAGTATTGGGTGGACTCTTCGGCCGACAATGAACCACACGAAAACATGGTCCTCGTCGAACCGCGGTTCCTTCAAAACCTCCAATCGCCCTACCCTGTTCCACCTACGGTGAAGACCATAAACACCCTCGATGAAGAGATGCAACAGATGTTACAAAGACCGGGGTTAAGCGACAGTGAGAAAGTACAACGGTACAATGAGACGCTTCAACGGTACATGACGTTCATGGACCAATGCAAAACCCTCTCTACCCCAGCACCACCACCACGCAACACACCGCCGACTTCAGCACCGCTCCAACAGCCGCCGTTACCAGGGGTACCACCCACAGCCCCACAGTGGGTCGAAGATGAAATGCTGGAGAGTGTACCTGCCTCGTTCAAGAAACAAGCTGGCCTGGTATTACAACGGATGAAACAGAATTCTAACATCACTTGGAATGATAAAAGCGAACCACTGGTACAGAATCAGATGGTCTCCGGTACCCACAGGACGGATTTAGTGAATGACCTGATGCGTCAACGCAGGTCGCACACGGATCCTCGAAGATGGGAGGTCTTCGCTCAAGGCTTGAAAGATATGCATGTACCACAGGAATTGGTGGGGAACCCCCATCTCTGGGCCGGGATGTAGCGGACCCAGCAATCGCCGAGTGGCCCACTACCTTCTTGGGAAGCCGAGTGGGAAGCGGAGTCAACCCCAAAACACCACAACGACGGGCACCTACTTTTTCACCCCTTTTACCATGCCACCCCCTCAAACTACGTCCATCAAGATCTATGACACGTAGCATGTCACCGCGACGAACACGACGCCGGACACAACCGCTCAAGGCCTGGAACACCTATTAAAACCAACAGCAGCAGCAGGACAGCTCAGTCGCCATGTTTTACTTCACCCTACCCAGTAACAGTTCGCTCGATATGTTTCCTGACAACACATTGGCCAAGTACGTGACCCAGTTACCGCAACCGTTGCATTTACTTGGACGATGGGAATGTAGACTCGTGGATATCCCATACCGTTACTCGTGGTACAACGTGCGAGCCAATGAAGTGTAGTATGAGGTGACCTACGAAGGAAAAGACACCCGACTCACCCTCTCCGAAGGCCAATACGATAACCCCAAGGAGTTCATGCAGGGGCTGACAAGACTGTTGCATAATAAGGCTCTACGAAAGATCATGAATACTTCAAAACCCATAACAATCTTTCCCTTCAATTACAACGATTACAACTTATTACTTCGATTACAACGCACACAGCGACAAGGCACAGATCCTCCTCACCACCAACGTGAGTGTCCTATCCTACAGCAAATGATGGGTCTCTCTCACCCGACCTACACAGGGTCCGGCCGAGGACCATTTTCAGATCCCGATGGATATGAAGTCGGGTATGGTCGACAACCACATCGTGGGCGATATCAACACACCTCTGTTACGGGTGGTCCCCATTGAAAAGACATATGGAGATCAAGTCACCCACAGTTTCACCCATATGCTCTACCTACCCGTACGACAAGCCGACAGCAACATTATCACGCTTTCCAACGAGTGAATGTGGTGCTGACACTTCATTTCCGACAAGCACGTTCTCCCCACTTTGTTTAATGAAAGTACCTTACGAGTGCGATGCAAGCAGCTATATGGACTATTATGCCCAACAGGCTGGGGGTGGCCTTCCGGTCTTTAGCGGTGCACGCATGCAACGAGGACATGGGCTGGGGAACATACTCGGGAGCATCGTCAAAACGTTCTTATCTTTGGTGACGCGTGAGGTGAAAGCAATCGGTAAAGAAGCGGAACGCAGTGGACTACAAGTCGCCGGTGATGTCCTGGGCGGTACGGCACCCAAAGAAGCCTTGAAACGGCGGGCCAAAGAAGCGGTAGGCGTCTTGGTCTCCAAAGCACAACGCACCGTAGGGAATAAAAGACCTGTACCACTTCCACCACGCACCAGTCGACGACCGACCCAGCGACGACGCACATCGAAGACCCAGGATATCTTTTCTTAAAACATGTCTTTAATCCGCGCAGAGTCCTGCCCCTCCCCCTACAGTGAATGTGATTTGTGGACCGTCCCGCCTACACAGACCAGTGCCGAACAAGGATTATGGGTGGAACATCTCCCGCTCTCCAGCATCAACGAAACAGGGCCCATTGAGTTCACCATCAGCAATGCGGATACGTGGATATGTGGATTTAGCCCATACGTACTTGTGTGTGAAAGCCAAGATCGTCAATGGGGATGACTCCAGAATCGTCCAAGCTGCAACGGTGGGCCCGACGAATCGCTGACTGCACCCTATGTTTTAACAGGTGGATATTTTTCTCAGCGACAAACTCATCAGTGCCTCGACCAACACGTACCCCTATCGAGCCTACATCGAGACGCTGTTATCTAAAAAATCTCAGCTGACAGCCGCTTTATTCTACCAAGACAGAGCCGGGCACATGGACACGGTGGACATTGCGGGATATAACAAACGGAAGGCTTTCATCGCGAACGACGCCTCGGTGGATCTTATGGGTCGACTGGTACCTCTTGAACAAGATTCACATCAAAATCCGACTGATACGGGCGCATCCGACTTTCGCCTTGGTGGCCACTGACGTAGAGGGGCATGCAGCCGACTATAAGATCGTCATCCAAGACGCAGTCCTGTATGTCCGAAAAGTGAAACCGAATCCAGCCGTTCAATTGGGACACCTCAAAGCCTTGGGAACAAAACCAGCCCAGTACCCTATCCGACGTGTGCAAACCAAAGTGCCTGTGCCTGCTGAGCGCCAACAAAGAATACCTGTTTCTGGGGGAACTACCCAAGCGATTGATCCTGGTCTGTGTTGAAAATACCAGTTTCAGCGGAGCCTACCCAGAGAATCCGTTTGACTTTAAACATTTCGGGATAAATTTTGTGGCCCTGCATGTGGACGGACAACAGGTCCCATTACAAGCGTCTGGTCCGTCGTTCATAATTCAGCCGTCGTCCATTAGAGAATATCCGCGTCCATAATCCAAAGACCTATTCCATATTTCCATATAACAGTATTAGCACCAGCCGCGGCCTTATCGCCGAAATATGGGTTCGGAAATTTCATTTGAGCCTACCAGAGCCTGTTTACAGCCACCGGTCAAATCAACCAGGACGAAGGGAATATGATCAGTCGGGAGGACTACGCGAACTGATAGACGTTGCTTTGTTTCGATCTGACCCCCCATCTTAGAGAACGACCATCAGCTGGCCCTCGCCAAGCAAGACAATTTACGGTTAGAAATCCACTTTGCACGAGCCCTCTGGACCACCGTCAATGTGATTTGCTACGCCGAGTTTGACACGTATGGTCTTTCAACGGGTGTTCGCCCGAGATGTGTTCCCATTAGACCGTGTGTATCCTGCTGCTTACGTTCTCAACACGTACCCGATGGATCGGCCCGGTGAACATTGGATTACAACACATATAAGGGAAGTGGGAAGAGGTGCCGACATACTGACTGCGTCACATGGCTTCACAGAATAGTCTTCTGGTAAACCTATTCTAAAGCACATACCAAGAACCTAACGATTCGTGATATGTGTTTCCCTTATATGTGTTGTAATTGTATCTCAGGTACGCTTTTATTGTACCTGTTCATGTGGCAACAGAACAGCAGGGCTGAAAATGGATCATAAAAAGAACGATCTGACTAATCCAACGCGATTTAGACATAGGTGTTTCATCAAAACAATAAAACTTGTTTATCACGTTACCGCGACCTTTCACGATTTCTCCAGCCTTGTGTGCCTATCACAATTTACTTCCCTCCTCAAAGAGGCTCCATACGGTGCACTCCAAATGTGCTAAGAATTAAAATTCCCGAAATGTGGACACTTTCTCAAGACTATTGTAATTCGGAATGTTCCTTCCAAACTTATAATTGTTATATGTTATGCCAACTAGTCTGTCCCGCCCATGCTGAATCGTAAATTCCTAAATACGGATGTTTTATTGTCAGCCCGTTCATTTTTAAACGCATCCATCACCATTATAGAAATGTGAAATCTCATATGATTTGTGGAAGGAGAATCGTGGTGGGGATTGAGGCGTAAATCCACTTTGACCTTTGATCCTTTGACTGGAGTGTGCATGCAAAATTAAGACTTAAAAACAGCCAGACATCTAACCAAAAATCCGGAAAATAGATTGTACGCCCAGTCTAGATGGGTCCACTTGGCTCGTGGAGGATTTCGTATTGAAGCGCCAGTCGAGGGCACTTCGGGCCATGTGACTGGCGAATGAATACATAAATGGGATTCCGGACAAATTTGGTGATCCGTAACAAAAATGAATTTACATGACATGTCGGCAGGAATTGCGGACTTCACACACCTGCATGTTCTTGCAAAAGGGTGGGAGTGGAGAACAGCGAGGGTGATAGGGTTTAGTTGGCAGGGAATGCTAGGTCTGTCTAGCCTGATTCACCTCCCCGTTTGATACCTCACTAACTCCGTTATCATACGCGGCGAAGTAACTCTGTCAGAATAGACAGACCCATCTTGACTTGCCAACTGCACTTTATCGGCCACGCTATTCTCCTCATCCTCACTTGTATAAAAACATGCTTGGTGTAAAGTCCGCCATTTCCGGCTTCATGTCATGTAAAGTAACTTTTTCTGTATTGTTAGGTAGTAAAATGTTTCATCCATCAGCCAATCACGTGACCGAAGTGCCCACTTCGAGCATTTCAATACGAGTGCACAACACAGTTGGATCCTGTATGCATTTCATCTATAGACCCATTTGACTGGATGTAAATTTCGTTTTCCGGATTTTTGGTGTGATGTCCGGTTGTTTCCCAAGTCCTGCTTTTGCCACCACCCGCCAGTCACGTGATCGGAAGTGACCTCAAGTTGCCATGGCAACCCGGGTTCAGGGAACATGGGTCATATGACATTCACGCATCGTTCCACCACCACGACTCTCCGACCACGAATATCGAGAGATTTCACCTTTCTGTACAACTGATGAATGGGTTGAAAAAGTGGACGGAACCTGTAACCATCTCTGTCATCTATACGCGGGCATCTTATGGATGACGAAGTGTACGCAAATGATGGACGGGTTGATAATCAGAATAAGGGGTCGCTTTCAATTTGTTCCTCGGTATTTTGGATTTTGTCATTCCAGAGTTTGCACAACTAATTATGCCCCCGCGCCCGCCGCCAGTAATCCCTGCTCTCACATTTTCCCTTTGGCCATGTTGCCACAGTACACGGTCATCATGGGCAGGGCCTGATTATTGGGCATAACGTTTAACAATTCTCGGGTTTGAATGAATGTTTAGAATTACAAATAGTCTTGGAGTAGTTTCCTCATATCGAGAGTTTGCATACCTAGCACATTTGGAGTGTACCATATAGTCTCTTTGGAGAGTCGAGATACAATGTTGGAGAAATCGTGAAAGGTGCCGGTAACGGGATAAACAAGTTTGATTGTTTTGCGGAAACAACTATATCTAAATCTCGTTTGAGTAGTCGGATCCTTCATTTAATTATCCAGTATTATTCCACAGAAACTTTCATTGTGTGCGAATGAATGGGTGATAGAATATCATGCTCACAGGATCCGGATCTGACATCATTTACAGCATTTCTTCGGGCTGCATGGCGACAAAAACGACAGCATAACAACGATGTAGACAGTTCGTGTGTCAGTTCAGAACGACAGGTTCTCGCTAAACTGAATTCAGTCCGTTTCATAATGTATATTTCACTGGTAATGAAGGGAAGTTACTCTGCCTAAATATATATCTTTTTTCAAATTTTATTTTCCATTTATTTTTATTTTTTTTAATGTAATAATATACAGATATTGCATGCTGTGGGGTGTGATATCACGATTTGTCAGCTCGAGAAGGTGATGTTCAACGAGTGCGAAGCACGAGAGCTAACAAATCGTGATATCACACCAGCATGCAATATCTGTTTTATTATACCGAAAAAAAGCCATAAACAATACAAAAAGACGTACAGTGTAAAGAGAAAAACCAAGGCAGCAACGGACTGCAGGGCCAATGCTACGAAAGTTTGTCCACAGGTGATAACTGCGTGAGACCGTGTGACGTCAGCGCGTGATCATGTGATATCGGCGCGAGATCGTGAGACATCACATTTACGAGCTGTTTCTTCATAAGACATCGAGAATTGCGGAATATCACGTGATGGTGTTTCAACCAATTAAAATAAACGAATACACAGCGAGGTATAATAAACGTCATTTAGGCATTGTTGGTCAGTAGTACATATGATATATAGACTCGTCCAGTCTATGCTCCCAGTCGACTCCTGATTTATATATGCGGCAGAGGCAACGATACTCGGAAGAAAAGTTGGCAGTAAACTCGGCAGCTCGGCACAACAGATACACTTTCATATGGATTAGTTCAGGCGAGCATTATTGAATTGAATTGAATTTGATTCACCAACACACATATGTATATATATAGACAAACATGTGTATATCGGGTGTTCAAAATATGATAAGATAATAATATACAATATAGTAGTTGTCCGGAATGTTATTGGCGGGAATAAAACCCTATGGGGCTTGTTCTATCCCAGGGGAGAAATAAAAAGACAAGTTTAACATTTGAGAAATATACAATAGGTGAAGTCAATATATTAACCGTTCTGCATGAAAAGATGCTACCATGTGAAACAAGATTAAGTTGCAAGAAGATGTGATTTAAGTTTTGATTTGAATAAAGACGAAGACGAAGACGTTGTGGTTTTAAGTGTTGAAGGCAGTTTTGTGACTTTAATGGTATGGTAAGATAGAGTAGATCGATAAAAAGGTCTATATAAGTTTACCTGTTGATTTCTAGTCGGATAACGATGGACATCAGATAATTTTGTGAGGTAATCCCGAAAGCGAATTGGAGTTATTTCGGGATGATACAAAAATTTTTGAGTCAGAAGAGAACAGGCATATAGATTCAATTTAAGTATCGGTAAAATTTTCAGTGTAGCAAATAATGGCTGTGTATAATCAAACTTCTTATATAAGGTGATAACACGTAATACTCGTTTTCGCAATAGTGTTAACGGGTTCAGGTGAGTAAGGGTTCAGAGAATACTACAATAGGACAGATATGGGAATATCATTGAGTAATACAAAATGTAAAGTGTTTTCTCATTGACAATTTTGTTTATATAATTGATGATTCCAGTGTTTCTCGCAACGTTTTTGCAGATGTAGTCAATGTGAGTCGTCCAGGTCAATCTATTGTCAAAAAATATTCCAAGGAATTTAAAATAGTTGACGATTTTAATCTCTTCTCCGGCTATGAGTACGCGGGGCACATGGCTGGCTCATTCTCTTTTGTTTGGTTTGATCATCATGCATTTAGTTTTTTTTATATATATTTAATGACAGGCGGTTTGCGCATAACCATGTGTAAAGTTTCTCCAATTAATGCGGCATAGTATTGATAGCAAGTTTTTAGAGGAGTAAACAGCGCTTGTATCATCGACAAAAAGAATAATTTGAAGTAGGTCAGAGGCTTCATTTATGTCATTAATGTATAACAAAAAGAGAAGTGGTCCAAGCATTGATCCCTGGGGGACCCCACAGGTGATATTCATGGGAGAGGAAATAGCATTGTTATAGCAAATACACTGTGATCTGTTGGACAGATAACTTTTAACGGAGACTATTCAACGGGGGCTATAATCTGGCTGAGAATCTCTCCATCTCTCTCCTATTAAACATGATAAATATCTGGCGAGGTGTATCGGACACCGGTGAATGCGACATAAGTGCGCAGATTCCTCCTAAAACAGTAGCCTTCGGACAGAAGAGTGAATAACATGAGCCAGGAAATCAGGCGAAGAAACATTAGTCTCTTTGGTGGCTGATATCTGCCATGTCGTATCATCGTACTATCGCCCTATTTTTACTGGAGCGATGGTACGATGAGATGGCACGATGCGATGGTACGATGGCACGATGCGATGATACGATGGCACGATGAGATGGCACGATGCAATGATACGATTGCACGATGCGATGGTACGATAAAACGATGGAAATTCCTCCATCGTTCCATCGTATCATCGTAACATCGTGCCATCGCATCGTGCCATCGCTTCGTACCATCGTACTGTAGTGCTCAGTGTTTTAGCATAGTTCGTGATGAAGGACAACTAATAGCCAGGTCAACCGGTTTTGGCTTGTACGACCTGTGACTAATCTATAGAGCCCGGGATCGAGGATATATGTGCTATATAAAAGTTGGCTTGGGTCTATTTGGGGTTCTTGGGTTTTGGATTACTGAGGGTACACACCAGAGGTCGGTGCCATCCTGACCACCAGGACCGGTAAGTTATACTTACTTGTCCCGGCACGACAGTACCATCGCTCCAGTAAAAATAAGGCGATAGTACGGTGATACGACATGGCAGATATCAGCCATCATACTTTCCTCCAGGATGTGATCACCAAGAATATCTTTCGTTGACACAGAGAATCACTGAAAATGTGATTTTTGGCATCAAGTAAGTCAACAGGACACTTGATATATCCGGATGCAGCTGGCTGTAATTTATCATCCAATTTGCAGGGAAATGTTACCGATAGGGCCATCCGTTTTTGCTGAGATGACGTAAAGAAGAAAATTATTAAATACAAAAGAAGACAGTATTCGTAACATCATCAGATCTCGTTATCCATGGAAGTAGATCATCCAAAACGAAATACATCAGGACTCAAATATGTTTACTTATACCACCTTTACCGCTCACAGGAATATTTCTTTAACAGTACTTGTAGTATTTCGCTGATGTAGTTCTGGTTTAAATTTAGCGACTGTTAAGGCAGCCCTGACCCGTGGCGGTCGGTCAGTGTGTCCATTCTAATGGGCATGCTCCCATGAGTCAATTTGCAACCGTCCGTGTAAGCCGTCATACAGAGACTACTGTGGAGTGTGTGTATACCGATTCCATTGCCGCACCACCTATGTAGAGATTTGTCCATTCCCCGGGACGCCAGCACCGACTACCCTGTCATCGACAAAAGCGACAGCAACCGAATCGTCATTGGCAACACGTATGTCGATAACTCCTCAGCCGACGACACTTGGTACAGAACGATGTTCTCCACGTGCATCTGCACGTGCTCACTGAACCTTCAACAGTGTGATAGTAAGTTCACTTAATTCGGACTATGATATTACTTTGTCCACTTGGTGGGTAGAACATTACAAGTAGGGAAATTATGTTTATAATCCATATTTTTCTGTTGTGAAATATCACGGATTGGTATTCACCTACCAAAGTTGTGAATGTTAAGTGAATATGTCATCTAGGAAATAATTTCATAACAGTCACACTTATTTTGAAATGAAAGTGTTTTCCACCTTTTTGTTGGTCCTCCGTCTTTGCGGATTAACAAAATTAGATTAGTTCCTGATATAGAGGTGATTATATTATGATATTCAGTTCCAATTCGCAATAAAACAGATCACTGGCGCAATATATAGCAGCACATGTTCAAAAGGAATTGAAACCTAGGTCCACAGTTGAACTTATCGGTCCTGCCATGAAAGAGGTACCTCAGCCGGCACTTAGGGTTGGAAGGGCAGATTATATCCCCGATCGATAAATACGTTTGTGATGCAAGACAATGAAATTAATAACTAGCTTTCCTTTTTAAGAAATTAGAATTTGAGAAATGTACCTATTCATGGCAACCAATTTCCCTAACATGGACAACAACTCAATGAGATGAGGTGATATCAGAAATTTGCAATGTAATAGTTTTGTTCCAACTGACCTTATGGAAACGTACAAGCGATACAGTTTCGATCCACATGGCCCTACAGTATAAAACGTAGCGTTGCGTCACCCTGTTGCCGCCGAATTAATGAAGAGCGTTTAGTCATCCACAGTTGATAAGCCCAAAGACTCCGGAATACCAGGTGAGATACTTTTTTTGTAATTAGTCATATCTGGCGATTTGGGGCCGTACCTCAGTCAGGTAATGGGGATGGGCCAAGTAAGCCAGCTCTCCACCCACTAAATATTTTTTCTCAGTCCGTGGTTGGCATTTCTCTCAATCAACATAAACCAGAAAATGTATAGAAAGTCCGTATTGATGATGTCACAGTAACGAAACAAACCAACACTGCACTTTTGGTCGATTTTTCAGGAAGATGTTCATATCTTTTTTATTCATGCTATTTTCTGAAAAATATCTACATAATACCCCAGGAAATAATTGGATAGCAAAATTTCGGCAAGAGCGAAACATGTGAAGAATATATAACACATTTTTAACTCCTCTACGTGGAAGGGTGACGACTTTACAACGAATATTATGGATGAAGAATACAGATCAGCGATACGGATTTGATAGTTTTGGAACATCATGATGTCTTGCCGGCATCATTGAAAACTGTTGACCGCTTCTCGCTTGCAGGAAACAAACCTATGTTTATGTATACTATGATTGTCTTTTTGAATTTGGTGCTAATACTGTTATATGGAATGTGGAATAGGTCTTTGGATTATAGACGCGGATATTCTCTAATGGACGACGGCTGGATTATGAATGACGGAATAGACGCTTGTAAATTTATATGATTAACATTCAGTTAATTGTGTTGCCTCAACAGATATTCAGAACGGACAACATGACAGAGTACGTCACGCACTGACGAACTTTCCCTGGACTCTTGAGCATGGCGCAGATCTCGCAAAACAGTTTGCAGACGGGTATGAGCGAAGTAATCCGCCTCCATTCAATTAGCATACAATGGATTTGCACAACAACGCTACGGGAAGAGAATTGGCACAAGATCCCATGCAGTAATACAGGCAGAGATCCCAAAATGGTCATACTAGAAGCACTTAGAGGCGGTGTCCTGCAGGACAATCTCAGATTCAACTACCCATCAGAGATAGACGATGTCTTTAATCAACAGTGAGATCTTATTATAAATCAATATTTGTCTTGGATATATCCGTTTACCCATTGTTATTCGTTGGTGCACTTGCGTAGTGCTAAGTTATTTGTATCATGAATAATTGAAATGCATGACCGATAACCATGTATAGACAGCACTGTTACAAAATTATCTTTCGTTCATATGGATTATGAAGGCTGATCAGTGATAAGGAGTTGAAAATTTTGGACCATCACCATATCTTGCGTGCGTCATTGAAAACTGTTGACCGCTTCTCTCTTGCACTAAATTAGCCTATGTTTAATATACTATGATTTTTTTTGTAATTCGGTGCTGATGTTATATGATTTAGATATTTGGATTATAGACGCAGAAAAGACGGACGAATATTGAATGATGATCTACACTCTTGTATTTCTCAATTCTGTACTTACAAATAGATAATGATAGCGTTCAGCATATAAATTTCCGAAGCCGGTCAATTGTATTCATAGCTATCAATTGACCAATTTTAATTACGTAAGCATTACATTCCTTTTGTGATATTATTGTATAGAGCTCGGTTCACTGGAGTGAATCCCTGCATAATTGCCGGACTTAATTTTTGGCATTAAGTATTTATCAACATATCCAGGTCTACAGGCCTACCATTAACAACCGTGTAATTAATTATACCCTTGCTTTGTGATCTTTCGGGGCTCTCGAGGTATTTTACTTGGTATCTGTTGATGTAATTCATCGCCCCAGACGATTTTATCCCTGCGAGAAATAAACACAGTGCGATACAGATTGATGATTGAGATTATGTTGCAGAGAATCTGGCGACCAACAAAATGGCGGCGACCAACAAAATGGCGTGGATTATAGGTTACAAAGTTACTTTTTGCATCCACTATCGAGGTCTAGACACTACGGAACACCAAAATTTGATGGCTGTCGTTATCAAGGGATTACCTCGTCTGTCCATTATGTCTGGTCCCATTCATTAATGCGAATAAATGAATAATAACGAAAGAAATTTGAAGGAAAATACGTATTATTTTTCTATACACTGATCTCTCTTGGAATCCATATCAAATTTCTCGGATGACGGAATAGTGACGTCATGTTCCAAAAATGCATATATTGCCCGATTCTTCGAATTTGTTCATTAATGGTTCTCCGCGAAAGCTGTACAGGGGGTTGAAAAATATTTTATATCAGATAAAATTGTTTTGGGGCGACGATTTTGAAGAAATGCGGTAAATGACGCCATTTTTTTATTACACACATGTTCGCCATCTTTGGTTTATTCATGATACCTTACTGCACTTTGGTATAGACCCAAAGTAATACATTATAACTTCGCAAAGTGCCAGACTTCAAGTTTGTTTCATTTCGGAATACAAGGGATAAGTGCACTAGATTGATTGCATCAAAAAATCAAGATATCACTGTCGACCCAAGCCCAGCCCCCACCCATGCCCCTTCCTTTACATACACACTTTATTCCCAAGAACAGGTAGGACTAGAATGTGCGAACTTAAAATATGGAAGTAACAAAATAGTGAGCAGTAATGTACATCATCGTTCTATTCATCACATTATTGTATAGAGACATTGCCTAGCATCACATTATTGTATAGAGACATTGCCTAGCATCACATTATTGTATAGAGACATTGCCTAGCATCACATTATTGTATAGAGACATTGCCTAGCATCACATTATTGTATAGAGACATTGCCTAGCATCACATTATTGTATAGAGACATTGCCTAGCATCACATTATTGTATAGAGACATGGCCTAGCATCACATTATTGTATAGAGACATGGCCTAGCATCACATTATTGTATAGAGACATGGCCTAGCATCACATTATTGTATAGAGACATTGCCTAGCATCGATTCACTGAACTGAATCCTGGCTTAATTTTTGACATTAAGTATTTATTAACATATCCAGGCATATAGACCTACCGTTGACCACCGTGTAATCAATTATATCCTTTCTTTGTGGTCTTTCGGGGCTCTCGGGGCATTTTGATTGGTATCTGTTGATGTAATTCATTTTATTCCCACGAGAAACGACCATAGAGCGATAGAGATTGATAATTGTGATTATGTTGCAGAGAAAATAAAACTGGGTCAATTTCCTGCAAGAGAGAAGCGGTGAAGAGTTTTCAATGATGCCAGCAAGACATCGTGATGCTCCAAATATGTCAAATCCGTATCGCTGATCAGTATTCCTAATCCATAATATTCGTTATCTAAAGTATGATGTATCTCAGTCACGCTTTGGTTGTGTCTGTTTGATATATACTAGTACCGCAAGGCTAAATACGTTTTTGACGACTCATTTCGTCCATTAAATTACTGACACAAGGGCATGAAATGGCTCACTGGAGGCTAAATCACAATAATCGCAGAAATATATCAGCCAAAATTACACAAAGGGTCCTTAATTCCTAGATGAAATTTCAACAATTGTTGAAATCATTGTGGAAGTATAATATCTACTATAGTGACATGTAGTTTAAAATATTCAGCAGAATCCCCCACCCACTCGAAAACGTGTCTTCGATAGGCAGTTGATCAGTATGCCATTAAACGAAACATTAAAAGGGTGGTGGAATACGATGCCGACGTACTGACAAGACGTACCATAGACAAATATATACTGACTGCATATTTCTAAAAACATAAGAAGAACCAAAAGTGATCCCTGAGAGTTTGTATCACAGCCACGCTTTCATTGTAGTTGTTCGTGTGGTTATGGTGAGTGGCATGACCACACGGCCCCTAGTATATGTACATGTTTAACGGTGCTGGATTGTCTTCCTTAGGACTACATCCAGTAAGATTCCAGAAACTGCCAACGATGGTAAATCAAAAAAGGCATCACCACTGGATCTTAATTCAGATGACCGAAACTCAACAGATAGGCTTGAGGTCCATTTTCAGAAAGTATTCATTGGTCACAACAGAGGTGGGTTAATTTAAAGTAGATCTCTCCCTTAACCCTACCAGACCTGGGAGAGCCATTATGGCTCCCCTACTAATTTTCTACCATATCTCCGGAACCACAAAAAATGGATAGGTGGCGCTCCGTTACTTTGTATTTTATCATATTGGGATCATTTCAAGCCTATTTCGAAAACCCGCTGAACAGGGTATCATGTGTTAATTAAAAATGGCGGTCATGTGTGTACATGTACATGAAAAGTGATATTTTCGTCATTTTTCTTCAAAATTCCTGCTTTCTACGAGGAAAAGTGAACAAAAACTATTTTGTTTCACATCAGATTATTATTTACCAATTTATCATGGCTTTTGGGGAGGAATCACTAAAATAAAAAAATCGAAACTTTTGACCGAGATATCGACAAGAAAATGCCTTTTTGGAAATGACGTTAGTGTGACATCATCAAAGCGACCATTTTGGATTGCTTTACGTTTTGTGGTAGAATTTGACACAAGGTTATAGTGCGCTAAATTTAATGCTTCCTAGCTCAAGGGGTGAGAAAATATTTATCGGGGCCCCGAAATGCCCCCCCCCCCCCGCCCCTCCCTCCCCTCCCCAGGCCAAGGCAGATCCCCAAAAAACCAGGCCAGATAAGATTAGCACTCATAATTTATAGCTTCGTGGGTATTTTTTATCGGTTTAATCAAATGTAAATACACGATATTGATTGTTCGATAATCAGCGGGGATTTGAAATGTTTATTGGTTTGTGAATTGATGCATTAATATCATGCTCCAGTAGACAAAAGATGGTGTTTAATCAATCGTCCATTACATTATTTGACAGAAATATTATTGAAGAGTTTTATGAAATATTGTTTGACTGATATATATCCACTGCGCAGGAAAATTATGAAAAAAGATGGAAACAATTGCATTGTCTATAGTGTTGTCTCGCATTTGGTTAGAGCTTAAAGTGCCACACGCAATCAGTTAGACGTAATTTGTACTAGACATGAAATCGTTGACTGGGAACAAAAAGTAAAATACTGACAAAGTATGGATGAATTTGATTTCAGATCGTCTACAAAGTTAAATTATTAACCTTTCAATTTCACGCTGTAAGGGCAAGATCATTATATTTTACCATTTTTTTTTCATATTGCTCATAAAATATATTGTCAAAATGTTCAGTATTGCAGGAAACCTCGGGCCCGTAGGACACTTTTCGTGATTAAGGTATCAGGATTCCAAAGGATAATAATTCCGACGCCTTACCAGTTTTCGCTTAATTAAATGCAATAATGGTCAACCCAGAACCATTTAGATTCAGCGTAACGATTGCATGGCCTATACACGAGCATGGGGCTATCATTTGATTACAACGCATATAAGGGAAGTGGGAAGAGGTGCCGACATACTGACAGAGCCACATGACTTCACAGTATAGTGTTACGGTTAATCTATTCTAAAGCACATACCAAGAATCTAACGATTGGTGGAATGTGTTGTATCTCAGGTACGCTTTTATTGTACCTGTTCATGTGGCAACTTAGATGATATGACCACACGGCCCCTAGCACCGGCATAAGCGGTATTAGATACAGATCTAGAGAGCTATGATGGAAATGCTCTGACAACTCGTATATTGGTAGTGAGCTGTTTCGCTGTGACAACTCGTACACTGCGGATTGGTGAGCTGTATCGTCGTTAGATGAAAATGACGGCATTTAACACAAAAGACTAGTCTGTAGGCCCGATGTCGACCCAGCATCAACTTCCCACAAATGCCAACATATATCAAAGACTAAAAGGTCTGTACAGGGGGCGGGCCTCGGGGACGAAACGTCCACCAGCAGAATCTTGTCATATACAGGTAAAAATTACAACACATATAAGGGAAGTGGGAAGAGGTGCCGACATACTGACACATAGGATCATAGGATAATGGATAGCATATGTCTCAATGAATTTGCCTCGTACAGTAATCCTACCTAGCCTGGGGCGGGGGTTTTGGCTCCTATTTTTCAGAGCTACTATTTTGTAGAATATCACATTCGGTTCATTTTAAGCCTCTTTATATGACTCCCCGACCATAGAATAATGGGTAAATTCAAACTGGCGGCCATGTGAGGTACCAGAAAAGTAATGTTTTCGTCAGATTTCTTCAGCATTTTAGCTTTTCTGGATAAAAAAAGGGTAAAACATATTTTATTTCATATCCGATTATTATTTGCTAATCTATCATGCAGTTTTTGCGAAGAAATAGTGTTTTTATACCGTGTGGAAAGTTTCAGCCCTCTAGCCTTAGCGATAGCTAAAATATATAGGGGGCACTTTCCCACACCCCCGACCCCCAGGCTGCGGTGCAGATCAAATCGCCCAGGTCAGATAGAATTTATCTACTTTATTTCAAATGTAGTCTTTATACGTATTGTTATTCGAATGTTGCAGGATAAAAGATTTCGTGCAGCACAGGATTAAAAAGACGACGCTAGTGTCCTTTTAAATCAATCAAGATACGGTGGGAGGCAAAACCATTCGAAGGCATTCCAAGAGCATTTTCGTGGATATTAATGTCTAGAAATACATTTCAAAGTAATTATGTTAGTAAAATTAATTCATGGAGGCCTTTAGAGCTCCCGAGCTAACGTATCTAATTCCGTTTAAGCCGTTGCTAGGGGCCTTGTGAATACTTCATAGTCTCCATATGAACAGCTGCAATAAAAGCACGGCTGATTACTACAGCTATATTACTATACTATATCTTTGTGCCAAGCTGTACTAGTAAGCTCAAGATGCTCGGGTGGCGAGAAAGTGATGTCGTGTTCCAAGAACATATTTATTGGCCGCTACTTCGAGTATGTTTATTGATGAGTTCTTGGCGAAAACTGTACAGAGCATTATTATATAATTATTTGATATCAAATTAAATAGATTGGAGAGAAGACTTCGCAAAATACGGTAAATTAGGAAATGTTCGTAATCCTGGAGTTATCGATGACACCTTGCAAAAAGCTGTTATATGTTTAGATTTAACATACCGCAATCTAATATGTTATAACATCGCAAAGTGCCAATACCCTTTTTCATTTCGGAGTACCTGGGTTAAGTGCAATAGGTTGTTGGCGGAATTTGGCTCCTTCTCCATCATGAAATCCAGAAACCACGGTCAGCCCACTCTTCCCACCAAGCCCTCAGCCCACACACTCTTTCTTCCTGAAGCTGGTGTAACTCGAATGTCCGGACATTTAAATACGGTAGTAGCCAACCAGTACAGATCGATCTGGCCAACACATTATCGAATAGAGACATCTTGTTGCATCGGTTCACTGGCGGGAATCTCTGCGTGATTACCTGCGTAATTGTTGGTATTGAATAAACTATTTTTCATCATAGTCTGTTTCACTGACCTACCGTTGACAACCGTGTAATTAAATTATACCCGTGCTTTAACATGACTTGCGGTCCTTCGGAGCTCTCAGGCGTTTTGATTGGTATCTGCCGCTGGAACTCATCACCTCATTTTATTTCAGTGAGAAACAGTCACGGTGTAATAGAGATATGTTGCAGAGGTTTCGCGAACAACAGAATGTCATTAAGTATCGGTTGTATGAAAGGCAGATCGAGATATTTTATCGTACTACGGACCAAGTGGTACCAATCTGAGATGGAAGAGAGTATCATATACCTGGCGTACTTACGGACGTTTGCGTCCATTATCAACGGCTAGACTCTACGTCAAACCAACATTTAACGGGCGTCGTTGTTATCACGGATTGCGATGTCTGCCCATGAGGTCTGGCCCCAATCCATAGCGAGAACAAATAAATCATAACGGAATAATTGCTGGAATCCTTATTAAATTTCTCAGTTGCTAAAGTTTTATTTAACCATAGCTGACATGGAAATGGGATGGGTTATTCCATGTATTCACTAATAAGAGACAAAAGTCATTTGTTGTGAAAATCCAAACGCAAACTTTTTTGAATGATTTTGAAGAAACGTGTCGAATAATCTCTTTTCTTTTGTATTCATACTGATGTCGACCGCCCTGTAATGGTCTGGCGGCGTCAGCGTCTGTCTTGCAAACAGGAGGTCCGGGTATCAAGCCCAGGCAGAGTCGTACCTAACACTTTAAAATTGCACTTGGCTCAGATTTAAAACGAAATATTGAGGACTGACTGACACGTTGTCATGATAATGTGACTGAGCGAATCATTGTGTCTGCCTACAACATGATGGCTGGCAGAGGCAGCACCACCATAGCACAAGTACGATTCAAAAAGTGTTTTTCAATTAAATATAATATCAGCGTGAATCCGTTTTAATTTCGTTTGACCAGATCTAGGGGCCGTATGAAGCGATGTAATTCAAGGTCACCATGATGTTAATATGAACAGACACGGTCAAAGCGTGAGTGATATACATTATTATCTAGATAACGACATTGCCTCAAAATCATATGGATTAAGAGCACTGATCAGCGACAAGGATTTGATATTTCTGGAACATCATGATGTCTTGTTCGCATCATTGGAAAGCGTTGACCGCTTCTCTCGTGCAGGACATTTGCCTGCGTTTTTGTATACCATATTTGTTTTCTTTAATTTGGTGCTGATGGTGTTATATGAATTAGGTCGTTGGATTATGGACGTGGAAATTCTTTAATGGACGACGACTGAATATTGAATGACGGACTAGACGCTTGTAATTTCTGCATTCCGTGACAGAGCCTTCAAACTTGTAAGCGAAATAGCCATGAGAATGCCTTTAATCTTGGTGAAATTTTAACAATTGTCGGTGTAATTTTCCAATCATTCTGGAAGTATAGGATCCACTATCGAGGCTACAGTATTTACATCCAGTTCATAATATTCAACTGAGCCCCGCTCGACAACGTGTCTACGATTGACAGTTGGTCAATATGCGTAGGCCTATACACGTGCCTTGATTGACTGCGTCCGAGAATCCACCGTATTCTCTGATCTGAATGTGAGGTGCCGAGGAAAACTTTCCTCTGGAGTGGTATGGTTGCTTTATAGTCCATAGACGTCGCCATTTCTCCCCACCTCTTGCATGTCGCTCCAATTTCAAGTACATTAGGTGAGTTTCTATATGCTATCAGCGAGGGTACACAATACAAAAATGTATTCATCGCAGATCTAGAGTTTAACCCTATCTGGCCTAGGCGATTTGGGGTGTACCGCAGCCGTGGGGGGGGGGGGGGGGGGGGTCTGACTTCCCCTATATATTTTCGCTGTCGCAAAGACCAGAGGGCTGAAACTTACAACACGATATCTTTGGGTCAAGCTCTACAAAACTATGCCAAAAATCCAAGATGGCCGCCTTGATGACGTCACAGTGACGTCATTTTCAAAGACATTTTTGGGGTTTTCCCTAAAAAAAACGGCATTATAAACTGGTAAATAATAATCTGATAGGTAATAAAATATGTTTTACCCACTTTTCCTTGCAGAAAAGCAAAAAAATTGAAGAAATCTGACGAAAACATAACTTTTCTGGTACCCCACATGGCCGCCATTTTGAATTTGCTCATCATCCTCATGCAAATAGGCTCAAAATGACCCTAATATGATAATCTATAAAGTCACGGAGTTTCAGCACTCAATGTTTTGTCGTTCCGGAGATAGAAGCAAAAAACCAACAGGGTGGCGGGGAGGGAGCTCCCCCCACCAGGCCAGGTAGGGTTAATACATTTGACCGAAAATGAACACACGACATTACCCAGTGATCAGAAAGATGACATTATAAAATGATATCATGACATCAATCAAAATGGGCTGAGTCATGGTAGAGCTGTCCCTTTACATCCGTAAATTTATGTCTGCATGGGTAACATAATATCAGTTTCATCAAACTGAAGAACATGATATTAATTGCAAGATATTCGGTGGAGATTCGAAATGATTATTGATGTGTGATTTGGTTTATTAATATCATGCACCAGTAGATCAGCTGTAGTATTTATATTCAGTCGTCAATTACTTCATTTGTGTGCGAGAGAATTGAAGAATCACATAAAATATTACTTTCTGATATACCTACTGACCGAAAAAAAGTAAAACTAAAAAAGAAAAAAAAATTATAGTGTAAGCATATATTTGGACGGAAGTTGAAGTCACCCACGTCCAAGTTAGATGTAATTCATGCTTGTCGGGAATTCGTTGACTGGAATGATAAATATAAAATCCCGACAAGTGATAAAAATGATGGATGCATTTGATTTCAAATCGTCTACAAGTTAAATTATTAACCTTTCGATTTCACGCTATAAGAGCAACGCCCTTTTGTAATATCACTTTTTCGTTTTACGCTTAAAAAATATATATTCAATAATAAAATATTCAGTCAAGCATTAAACCGAGGGCTGTAGAACACGTTTCATGCTTAACTTGATTCCCACGCAAAAGCGCCCGTCACCAAAACAACGCGATTTTTCGCACAAAATTCACTCCACATTTTTTGTAGACCATATATAAACATAATGTTTTTTTCTATTCGCTTCCTAGTATCTCCGGGCACACGACGATAACAGAGAAGATGTGTCTTAATCCTGAAATATTTTTTTTCTGCAATTCATAAACCTGATGAAATTGTCAAAGAAGAAAAGTTGCATTTTCCTGAAGAATATTCTATTTTAAAACATCTGTAGAAAAGATATGCTTGTGACAGGAACTGTATACATTGGCTAACATAAGAGTTCAGAGTTTTAATTTTATAATTAGAAGTGATAAATTCATACTAGGAATATTCTTTGGAAAAAATGTGTAATTAACAAAGCTCTTTTAACGAGAAGAGATTCCGTCACGATTTTGTGTGATTCCGTCACGGACTAGATTTTACCCCTGTGATGACCCAATCGCGCTTTTCTCATTAGGAAAAAATAGTATTATCCTTGGGTACTGTATGTAAGTAAGAGATGTCATAAACGAATAATCAGATTAAAACAGAGCAGCCAAAAAAAAAATAGACAAGCAACACTAGTCAAAACGAAGGATTTTCGCTGTGATTCTGTCACGAACATTTCCAAAGATTATTTAACGAAAAATCTTCGGTATTTCACAGAATATTATACTTTATTTGAATCTTGGCAGCAGTGACTAGGCGATAAGATGTAGAAAGCCTGCTTATAGAGAAAAAAATTTTAATGGGGCTCCAAAATTTTAAAGAACCTTCCATACCGTGATTCCGTCACGCTGGAATTCATGTCAATGTTCCATGTTCCTTAGCGATAAGACTTGCATAGTGAACTTTTCCCTATTCACTGAAACGGAGAAAATATAGAGGTGAAATTTCGTGATTTCATAGCTTATCATATTGTGGTCATTTTCCGACCCGAAGATCATGGAAAAATTCAAAATGACGGATTTGAGAGGTTACCAAAAAAAGAAAGGCAAACATTTAAAAAAAATCTCCTGAGAACAAAGCAGATTCTATTTCACATCAGATGAATATTTAATAATTTATCATGCAGTTTTTGCGAAGAAAATTGCATACATGAGCAGTGTGACTAACGTCACAGGACCTGCGAAGTAGAGTAGGCATTAGGACTCGAACGCGAACTGAACTCTTGGAAATCCCCACCCCCAGTTGAAATCCTGCCTATATTAAGATGGGCACCGCCCAAGTCAGAATCGCCAGTGATTTTCATCAAAAATCACCAGAAATTTTCATCAAAAGTAGGTCAGCTCAGAACTTGTTGGTAACAGTCTCCTAATGCGCCTTCATTCCAAAATAAATAACGATCGCCGATTTAATTTTACAATTTTTTAATTAAAGGAAACAGATTGAATAATATAGGTTCAGTAGATTTCAAGCTTTACGTGTGAAAATACATTTACATCTCTTTAATGGTTTTCGGTGCTCTTGTCCAGGATCAAAACAACTTTTTGAATCACATTATTTTCCCAACAATATAACAAATTTTTATATATAGTACTATAGTAGAAAGGTAGCATTTATGTAGTTTACGGTAATTCAACTCAAGACTAACACCTTCTCTGCACAAGATAATAATGATTCTATGTCATTCTCCTGAGCATAACCGGTACAAAGACGAATAAATATCGTCTCTACATCACGTTGTTATCTAAATATATGAGACAACACATTTTGGGTATCGGCAATCTGATGAATGTACTATTCCGGTTTTCTTGTTTCACATTATATTCTATGGCAGTTGATCGGTGATTTTCTTCATTGATAAATCTTAAACCACCTCAGTTTCGTTGTGTGAATCGGAATTGCATTGCTGTGACACACCAGCACACTCCGTGGCAGTGATTCTGTATCCCCTAATCAAGGAATCAAAATGGATCAATATTTGAAATGACAAGAGAAATTTAGACATATTTTGTTTACACATGTAATTTTTTGTTCAAATTATATCCAAGTGTGATATATAGTCAATATTCAAGAGGTACAAAAAAACCCCAAAGTATGTCCTCATATTTTCACATCCATGCCAAGAAATACTGCATTGAAAAGGGTCCATTTAGCCTACCCTGTTTTATCGCTCTAATCAGCAAATGGCGGGGTCATATTTCTGCTGTCCAAAAATTGTATTTCCCTCCAAAGTCTTAACCCTTGAATCCAAGTCACACACTCTCTGATGCAAAGTAATGATTGTCCTAACTATCCGATTAGCACATTATGAACATGTCTTTGGTCATAGTGTATATATCATAACTCACATCAATGTTTTCTGCTATATTATTTCAATGATATGGTTTAACAATTTAAGTGCGCTGATTGTTTGAGGGTCGGGGAATTGTCCCAGATGCACGTTAAGATTAACCTCAGTAATAGGGCCATGTGGCATACAGTGGAATATGGATCAATGACAGGGTATTTTTAGCCGTGGGTAATTTGACCTGAATTTGAAGCCTGATGTGGTCAATGATGAAATGTTTGGATGTGAAATAGGATACACGTTAAAGGCTACAGTTTACATATATCTATAACAATATACTGAAGTGTTATTTATAAATCTAATTTTAATCAGAATTATTTCAGATCAGAACTTGCTGGTAACAATGCCCTAATGCACGTTCATGCCAAAAATCAAGGTTCTAATGTCAACGGTTCTCCTTATTTTGTCGACGAAAGGATTCGGATGGACTGACTCACTCATTACCGGACAATTTGCGATCTGTAGCCTACTTCGTAGGAATAATCGGACTTGAAAATGCTTTCTGCAAAAATGGTCTCACTGTGAAATCATCATTGAGGTCATGGTGGATCTGCTTCTGGTATAGCGTGATCCACGGATATAATGTAGTAGGTTTCTCATGGATAATGAAACAATATAGAGGGGCAGAATCAGCTTCCCCAGACTGGTACAACCAAAGTCTCTGAAGGCAGATAATGTCGCCAGATTGTTAAAGTAGCTATCTCTTTTTCAATACAGAGTGGAAATTTCAATTGCTAAAAGACATCTACCATTTTGATAGTGGGCTACTAGACCGAAACAATTAACAGTAACATATCCCAATTTGTGATATTGTGACTGGTTTCAATAACGGTACAATTTTGCTACTAAACACCAGCAATGATATGAATTTGATTGTATTATCGATTTTAGGAGTAAATATGAACCTCTCTCGGTCAAAATTTAGCATGCAGTGTTTTGAAACCACCTCTTCGCTCTCTAATGTTAGGGTTTTAATATTTAAATAATGCTACCACACGGTTCTATACATCTTCGGTTCCAGCTCAGAACATGTGCGGTTCTAGCCCAGAAGCTATTTTATTTCACATCAGATTATTATTTACTAATGTTGAACGAAATAGATAGTGTGGTAAGTTTTAGCAGTCTAGCCTCGGGGCTAGCGAAAGGATGTAGGGGAGGGGGGGTACTATCCGCCTCCCCAGGGCTGCGATACACTCCACAGCGCCCAGGTCACGTCAGGTTAATTTAGGCAATTTGCTTCGCAAATGCTGTATGATAAATTAGTAAATAATCATTTTATGTGAAATAAAAACAGATTTTGTCCACTTCATCAACATTTTGAAGAACAGTAAGATGAAAGAAAAAAGGTGAAACAAAACTTTTGTATTCGATCACGTGACATTCCATTACCGCCTAACGGAATTACAGTGAAGTAACCACTGTATCGGTGTTGGTTACACATCTATTCCATTAAAACCCGGATGTTTCTCATTCCAGATACTGCGCTGTTCCGATCCTTTCCGTCAAGTAAATTTTAAAATTTATAAATGTGGATAATCAAACAATGGGTGGCAAAATTACATTTTGGTCCATTTTTAAGGAGTGCCGATTTTTCCAATTTGATCAATTTCATATTAATCCGCTCTAAAATATTCCGTGGAAAGACCCAAACACATGAAATTTGATGTCATGTCTTCAGTAATGCACGCATAATCGATTAAAAGTGAAAGGGCGAGAATGACATGAGCAAAAATATTCATTAATGACATAAGGTGGTGTTGAATTCTGTGATGAAATTACATTTTCGTTACAGATTTCGCAGAATTCATGATCTTCCTACGAAGTAGGCTACCATTCGCAAATTGTCCCATAGTTAGTGAATGAGTGAGTGAGTTAGTCCATCCGAATCCTTTCATCGGCAAAATAAGGAGAACCGTTGACATTAGAACCTTGATTTTGGCATGAACGTGCATTAGGGGACTCTTACCAGCAAGTTCTGAACTGACCTACTTTAATAGGTGACCCACAAACCTCGAAATTTTGAGATTGATTTCAGGTTATTTCTAGATAGAGGTCCCCCAAGTCATCTCTCGACTGTCTCTCGTAGAGGGACCCAAGTCATCTCTTGAGTACACAGGTAAATCGTAACAAATCCTAATTCGTAGGCCCTGTGACGTTAGTCACACTGCCATGTATACATCTCAAGCTGACTCTTGTTGCTTATTTGTACATCTGCGTTGTATTACATATTTGCTTACTAATACACCCGCATTGTATTCCGCGTTTGTTTAATAATACCACTCCATATTATTCCAGGATTGCATATCGAAACATGTCCATGCCTGACGATCTACCAAGACTATGGTTAGACGCGTCATAGCTCGTATCATGCTCGGCTGAACACGCTATACTCACCCATGCCACTCTAGTTGATGTTTGGTATTATTTTCGATGTTTATATTGCGAAGGAAATACTGGTCGTTATCTGAGAATACGGCCAGACAATAGAAGACGCCTACATATATGCCTTCATGAATATTTATTAGTGAAACAGTCCTGATATGAAACAGTACGTACCTGATATACAGTAGAACATCGGTTAACCCTACCAGGCCTTTCTGCGCTATATCCGGAACGACAAAAACAGAGAGCTAAAACTCCGTGACTTTTAGTCCGGTGGCTTAGGGCAAGATTTTCACTTTATCGTGACAGAGTGGAATAAAGCACCAAATTTGGCACACCGAGAACAATATCAGAAGGGGTGCCCCCGATTTCGAGGCCCAGGAGGCAATATGTTGCCCATTAAGGGCCCGGGGTCATTTTGGATGTATAAATGGCAATTTTTATCCCAACTTTTTTAAAACATCATATATTCGCCATCCTGTGGGGTAAGAGTCTGAAAATTTCCACACTAATAGTGTTGGCAAAGGTCTAGCGAGAAATGCAAAATAATCCAAGATGGCCGCCATAATGACGTTACAGCTACGTCAGAACCAAAAAATGATCAATTTTTGACGAATTTTCGATCCGAAATTTTGAATTATTTTCTTTATATTTTTTTCTTGGTATACAGTGAATATTAGAAAATAATCATATATAACTGACTCAGATGGCACGGTAGACCCTGACTGACCTTTGCCAAACTGGATCAAGTTGGACCAGATCCTATTTATGCAATAAATTCGTTGGGGCTACGATACAATGCAACCCGTGACCAATCTGGCCCGTTATAAGGCATGCACATTATTATCCGCAACTTTCAAACTAATAGAACGTCAGACTTCCATCTACACACTTATGAATATGTTATTCGGGATTCCTGCTGCTGAAGATGAAGTGGCGGCGCCAATGCGAAAACTATGGCCTATTAAAGAGGATCAATGCCGATTAAAGAGATTCCGTTTTTTACATGAGCCGAGAAATATGCAGCTGAAACGGACGAATCTTCTGCAAATTGGAACAGAGGCCCGTCCTCGGATGTGAAATATGTCACCGAAAATAAGCATGGATTGCTTGAACTGGACAGTATCTAATATTATCAGTATAAACAAATGAACTGGTTTATGGGATATGTTGTGTTTGAAAGTTGCGGATAATAATGTGCATGCCTTATAACGGGCCAGATTGGTCGGAGAAAGAGACATCGTTGTATTGAAGAGCATTGATATTGCTGTCTGAACGAACTGTCAATTCGCTAACGCGTAAGAATGCATGAAATGCTACCAAGATCATTACTCGTAAAAGAATTACATGGATGCAATGTGGGGTATAGCATCAAATATCTTATGGAGGATATCCTTAGTTATGGGCAGTCTGGTATCCGGCTGTGTAATTTTGACATGCCTGTAAGTAGCATTTTGGCAAGGAATAAGTGAGCAGGATCGTGTACTGCAGCCAAATTGTGACATAACTGATAGCCGATACGAATGTATAAACTGTGGGGGTGCATACTTGTGGAAATGCAAGAATGCTTTGAAGGAAACCAACTGTGCCGATGAGATGAGGAATATCTTACTCGCACACTGACCAATGTTATTGAGGAAATCTCTATATACTTGTCATGCGCGCGCTTGTATATACTTTCAAGGACGATTCAGCAAGGGATGCCGTCAGGTGAACTCTAGCGGTCTGCTTCAAAGACTCAGCAACAGACAGGGTATTGGGTGCGACGAGCGACTGAGCCAAGGGGCTAGAGACAGCGCTTCCTGAAATTGTAACCGCGAGAGTTTGTCAGGAATAAAATACTTCCGAAATATGTTTTGATCTGAACAGAATGTCATTTCGAAGGCAGGCAACTACTAACTGACGCACTACTTTCATCAGCAATGAAAGACTGGCGATTGATTATTTCAACCAAGGCCATATTATCACAAAGAAAGAGAATGTTATGATTTGCCAGTTTATGGCCCCAAATTTCCACGGCAAGCACAAGGACCGTGGTATGTAAGTGGGCAAGATGTGCTGGCCATTCTTGGTCTATCCACGAGGATCAAAGAACAGCCGACAAACCCAAGGTACCAGCCGCGTCGGAAACAGTTTGATCTGGTTTGATAACATCAGAGGATGCCCAATTTGGAGAAAGAAAATTAATTTTCCGTTGGAAGACTCCAGGAATATAAGCCAGGTATTAACATAGGCTCTAGCTTCGTTCAAGCGAATGTGATGGTGAGCCTGTGATGTAACTTTTGTTAAAGTCTATCAGGCAGCGGAGAAATGCTCTGCCGGGCACGACGACTTTACGTGCAAAATAGTGCGAGCCAATGAGAGATTGCAGTTGCACAAGGGTTACCTTTTTGCGGCGCGAGAATTCACCCAGCATGCTTTTCAGTTTATACATTTTGTCTTCTGGAAATGATGCTTTCATAGTTCTGGAGTCCAGTGGAATCCCATGCATAACCATAGTAGTTGATGGGTAGTAAGTCTTAGCATGTTTGATTGGAATGCCCAAATACTCACACAAGTAAGTGAAAGTGTTGAGAGCTATAGAACAGTGGCTAACGTCATCTGCACCGACGAACATGAAGTCGTCCAGTATGTGGATCACCTCTGATATGCCGAATTTTGTAGCCATAACCACAGGCCCGCAAAACAAGAGATTTGGAGGGGGGGGGGGCGGTAGCAATGGGGTGAAGTGTCGAAATATGGGGCCTCTATATATAACCCCATGCTTTATATAAAAAAATACCAAGGTCTGAAACGGACTTTGGGTGAATCGAGAAATAAACAGTTTATCGCCAAACAAAATACATCAGCATATTCTGCAAGTATCATTTTATATATTTCCGTCGTCAAATTAGTAAATTTGTGCAATTTTTTACCTTTGCCGGGCGATTCAAAATCCAACCAGACTGTCCATCCATCCAGGAAATGCCCGATTATGGCGGGCTTCGTTCTTAATTCTGATTGGTCAATCGCGCCAGCTGATGTGTGCGTGACCTCTTTTGCTGGAGGCGTGACGCGCCTGACCAATCAGAATTGAGAACGAAGCCCGCCATAAGAACGGCTGTTCCTAGATGGATGGACAGTCTGGTTGGATTTTGAATCGCCCGGCAAAGGTAAAAAATAGCACAAATTTACTAATTTGACGACGGAAATATATAAAGTGATACGTGTAGAATATGCTGATGTATTTTGTTTGGCGATAAACCGTTTATTTCTCGATTCACCCAAAGTCCGTTTCAGACCTTGGTATTTTTTTATATAAAGCATAGGGTTATATATAGAGGCCCCATATACCACCGCCCCCCCCCCCCCAAATCTCTTGTTTTGCGGGCCTGTGGCCATAACCGATTGCAGAGAATGACTTGCGCTCTTTAATATCTTACAGGATGTAGAGCATCCCATCGAGAGGCACCGATCATAAAAATACTTGTCACCCCAGGTAAACCCCAATAAGGGGTGAATCGCTGGCTCGATAGGTATGATGCGGAAGGCGTCATCTAAATAGATTTTTGCCATCAGGCTTTAGTGGTTTTTTGACTAGTGCAATCGCGATATCTAATGTCTACCTATTCAACCTATCATAGGTCCTGTTGAATCGCACCGTTAGTAGACAAGGCAGATTTTTCAGAGCAAGATAAATCGTTATGACCCTAAAGGTATTAGAAGCGATTTGGTTTAATATCACATTCAACGTTATTTCACTCATATGGTGACAGACAGTTTTAATGATGGAGGAATCTGGGATACCGGAAGAGAACCACCTCCGGCCCGACGGCAATAACTGGCAAACTTTCACGCATGCAACAGCTAGGCTCGAATACGTGCCGCTTCGGCGGTGTTGGGCTTGCGATCACCAACGATGCGCCTTCGACAAATCGGCCACCAAGAGCCCCTAAAAATTATTAGGTTCCTTTCTGGGGACTAAGCCTAATGGAGAGCAAACCTTATTGTGAAAAGGTGGAGTTGAGAAGGGACCAGCAACTCGACCTTTCGAAAACTCTGTCTAATTTAACTTCTACGATAGCAGGGTTTTGCATAACAGATAAACGATCATGCGAGACAGTGAAAGCATATCTTCTCGAATGCTAAATATCGAAACTGTGAACCTTGAAACAAGTAAATTTACCTCAGGGTAGTTACTTAGCCCAGTTTTAGACTGATTCAAACCGGTGTTGGAAGTGTAACTGCCTTTGCCGTTGGATTTACACATGCTAATTTACATGTAAGGAGCCGGGAAGAATCCAATTGGCAACATTTGATGTGGTTCACAACCGTGGCATGTACGATAACCTGAAGTTTCATCCTTCGAAACAGATTTGTTTTAGTACCGATAATCAGCATTGAGGATGGGGCGCTGGTGGCCATATTGGATATCTATAGAAAAAAAATAATCTTCATGCGTGCTTGATCGAGTCAATCACAACAGAACTACATGTACAGAAGCCTCTCAACGAAGCCTTTATGAATATATATGATATATATTAGCATGTATACAAACACACATACATGTGTATAGCAATAATACCATTATTGGTGACGCTCTGGCGGCCATATTGGATATTCAATGGGTAATAAAGTTTCCAATTATTGTTATTATTTTCTTCTTGAGTCAGTCAGGCTCGCAGAAAACCAATCGCGTGTAAAAAGGCGATTCAAACTGTCAAATAGTCGCCAACAGGAGGCTACTGTATGTATTATGGCGGCCATATTGGATTTATGCAAATTAAGGGCCTTCCACCTCCTGTAGAATTGGGCACCCCTTCTGAGATCATTCCTTATGCCCAAATGAGCCTCTG
>JAVTVY010005126.1:0-39655 GCA_036873755.1 Hanleya hanleyi | reverse complement strand
GAGTCCCTTGTCATCATTCAACATTACGTGGCTGATTGAAACAGTGATGGATTGAGTCGCTTCAATATGGGCTGCATAGGGCTTTGAAGAACACTACCCCTGTCAGCCAATGTACCAATATTCTGATAATTTTGGCTGTTTCAGAGTACATCTATCATGTGTCTATAGGAATCCTCCGATTCCTCGATTAGTTACGGGTATTCTCCAGGCATAACTTTGAAGCATGCCCCAAATGCATATTATAGCAAGCGATATATATAGCAGACAACTGTAAAATTTTGAAAACAACAGCGAATAATCTATAACCAAATCACACAAAAATAGCGTCAAATGTTCTAAAGAAAAAGCCACACGTCGTATCCGCCCTCACATTGCCTGGCCTTTCTCGCATTTTACTAAAACACTTCATAATTCAACCAAAAATACCTAACTTTGCGTGGCCTGCCTTATCCATTGTCCATTTTTCAACACCAAGTGATCCCAACATCAGCAGAAAACAGAACCCTACTAGAGTAAGTAATTTTGCCCCATCCTGTCAAAACTACGCATGGGTGTTCCTTGTTGACTGGCTAGAAAATGTGAGAAATTTCAGTGAGATTCGCTGAGCGGTCGACGAATTATGGGGCTTCGAATTCATGTACCACAACCTAAATACAGCACTTTTTCACTTCCTCAGGCAAATTCATGGGTCAACAATGTTATCATGTGTGACTTGAGCAGCCATCATCAGAGCCCCATATAGTAATTACTAAGATGCTCCTCCCATTTGCACACATTTCAACACCTGAAACGACCTCTTTAGCCTTTCTCATGAATTATGGTGATTTTTTTTTACAATGGTACCCCCAAAACCGCTTATTTTGATCAATTTTTAAGATTAATGTTAGGTTTTATCATAAAAACAGAATCGTGAAACGGTGAAATTTGGAACTGTTTTACGGAGAAACTATTTCTGGTCAGATAAAATCACAGAAGTTGCAGCTGAAGAACAGCACGTTTCAATTATACAACGAATTCTGACCCCACCCCCCAACCAATTTCACCAATAAAGGTTGACCCCTGCCATTTTTGTTCGCCAATAGCCGAGAACGAACGTATCTATTCAAGCCGAACACTTTATTATCACGGAAAAAGTCACTTAAAGTAATCCCTAGCCACTTCGGCTATTATCTCGTCTTCTCGAGCTCGGCTAAATATGACCAAATGTCCATTAATCCATGCAAAACATGGAAAAATGGAGGTGTGTCTAGTTAAAACTATACAATATAGCCTCCGTCAAGCGGTTGGAGCACTGTTAGCGGAGTCCCTTGTCATCATTCAACATTACGTGGCTGATTGAAACAGTAATGGTTTGAGTCGCTTCAACATGGGCTGCATAGGGCTTTGAAGAACACTACCCCTGTCGGCCAATGTACAAATATTCTGATAATTTTGGCCTTTTCAGAGGACATCTATAGGAATCCTCCAATTCCTCGATTAGTTACGGGTATTCTCCAGGCATAACTTTGAAGCATGCCCCAAATGCATATTATAGCAAGCGATATATATAGCAGACAACTGTAAAATTTAGAAAACAACAGTGAATAATCTATAACCAAATCACACAAAAATAGCGTCAAATGTTCTAAAGAAAAAGCCACACGTCGTATCCGCCCTCACATTGCCTGGCCTTTGTCGCATTTTACTAAAACACTTCATAATTCAACCAAAAATACCTAACTTTGCGTGGCCTGCCTTATCCATTGTCCATTTTTCAACACCAAGTGATCCCAACATCAGCAGAAAACAGAACCCTTTTACTAGAGTAGGTAATTTTGCCCCATCCTGTCAAAACTACGCATGGGTGTTCCTTGTTGACTGGCTAGAAAATGTGAGAAATTTCAGTGAGATTCGCTGAGCGGTCGACGAATTATGGGGCTTCGAATTCATGTACCACAACCTAAATACAGAACTTTTTCACTTCCTCAGGCAAATTCATGGGTCAACAATGTTATCATGTGTGACTTGAGCAGCCATCATCAGAGCCCCATATAGTAATTACTAAGATGCTCCTCCCATTTGCACACATTTCAACACCTGAAACGACCTCTTTAACCTTTCTCATGAATTATGGTGATTTTTTTTACAATGGTACCCCCAAAACCGCTTATTTTGATCAATTTTTAAGATTAATGTTAGGTTTTATCATAAAAACAGATTCGTGAAACTGTGAAATTTGGAACTGTTTTACGGAGAAACTATTTCTGGTCAGATAAAATCACAGAAGTTGCAGCTGAAGAACAGCACGTTTCAATTATACAACGAATTCTGACCTCACCCCCCAACCAATTTCACCAATAAAGGTTGACCCCTGCCATTTTTGTTCGCCAATAGCCGAGAACGAACGTATCTATTCAAGCCGAACACTTTATTATCACGGAAAAAGTCACTTAAAGATGTAATCAGCCTCAAAATGGAAGAATTTTGTAAACTCTCCCCTATGGGTTTTTTCAGCAGGGAAGATTAACAAAGCATTATATGTATTATATTTGATGATGGTAGGATCGCTATATACAACGAATGCAAGAATACTTGTCAGAGAGATTTGAAACTCTGCCCGCTTCGACAGGTTTTCTGTTTCGCCATTGAGTGTGTGTTGTACGCGGAGAGGAAAATGACGTCACTGCGTGACGTATGAGTGACGTGGCGACGCTCACGAATTTGAATGCTGCACAGCTGCAGCCATGGGATAATGTCATGGCTCGTGCCTACGGTTCGGTAATGTCGCTTAGCATACGTTGGTAGAATGCACCACACGTGTATACGCTTGTTGACACAGCCGTGGAAAAATAAACGGCATGCCATGCTGTTTATTTTTAAAGATCAATTCCTTCTATTTTCTCGTGAACGGTAGAAACAAGTTTAGTTTTTTGTGGTCAAATGTGTCTTATTTTGTACCTATTGTAACATATGTCACTTTCGCTGAGTTTGAGATAAATCGATTTCAGCCCAGGTTTGAGGCTGATTACATCTTTAAAGTAATCCCTAACCAGTTCGGCTATTATCTCGTCTTCTCGAGCTCGGCTAAATATGACCAAATGTCCATTAATCCATGCAAAACATGGAAAATGGAGGTGTGTCTAGTTAAAACTATGCAATATAGCCTCCGTCCAGCGGCTGGAGCACTGTTAGCGGAGTCCCTTGTCATCATTCAACATTACGTGGCTGATTGAAACAGTGTTGGATTGAGTCGCTTCAACATGGGCTGCATAGGGCTTTGAAGAACACTACCCCTGTCGGCCAATGTACCAATATTCTGATAATTTTGGCCTTTTCAGAGGACATCTATAGGAATCCTCCGATTCCTCGATTAGTTACGGGTATTCTCCAGGCATAACTTTGAAGCATGCCCCAAATGCATATTATAGCAAGCGATATATATAGCAGACAACTGTAAAATTTAGAAAACAACAGTGAATAATCTATAACCAAATCACACAAAAATAGCGTCAAATGTTCTAAAGAAAAAGCCACACGTCGTATCCGCCCTCACATTGCCTGGCCTTTCTCGCATTTTACTAAAACACTTCATAATTCCACCAAAAATACCTAACTTTGCGTGGCCTGCCTTATCCATTGTCCATTTTTCAACACCAAGTGATCCCAACATCAGCAGAAAACAGAACCCTTTTAGAGTAGGTAATTTTGCCCCATCCTGTCAAAACTACGCATGGGTGTTCCTTGTTGACTGGCTAGAAAATGTGAGAAATTTCAGTGAGATTCGCTGAGCGGTCGACGAATTATGGGGCTTCGAATTCATGTACCACAACCTAAATACAGCACTTTTTCACTTCCTCAGGCAAATTCATGGGTCAACAATGTTATCATGTGTGACTTGAGCAGCCATCATCAGAGCCCCATATAGTAATTACTAAGATGCTCCTCCCATTTGCACACATTTCAACACCTGAAACGACCTCTTTAACCTTTCTCATGAATTATGGTGATTTTTTTTACAATGGTACCCCCAAAACCGCTTATTTTGATCAATTTTTAAGATTAATGTTAGGTTTTATCATAAAAACAGATTCGTGAAACTGTGAAATTTGGAACTGTTTTACGGAGAAACTATTTCTGGTCAGATAAAATCACAGAAGTTGCAGCTGAAGAACAGCACGTTTCAATTATACAACGAATTCTGACCTCACCCCCCAACCAATTTCACCAATAAAGGTTGACCGCTGCCATTTTTGTTCGCCAATAGCCGAGAACGAACGTATCTATTCAAGCCGAACACTTTATTATCACGGAAAAAGTCACTTAAAGTAATCCCTAACCAGTTCGGCTATTATCTCGTCTTCTCGAGCTCGGCTAAATATGACCAAATGTCCATTAATCCATGCAAAACATGGAAAATGGAGGTGTGTCTAGTTAAAACTATACAATATAGCCTCCGTCCAGCGGCTGGAGCACTGTTAGCGGAGTCCCTTGTCATCATTCAACATTACGTGGCTGATTGAAACAGTGTTGGATTGAGTCGCTTCAACATGGGCTGCATAGGGCTTTGAAGAACACTACCCCTGTCGGCCAATGTACCAATATTCTGATAATTTTGGCCTTTTCAGAGGACATCTATAGCAATCCTCCGATTCCTCGATTAGTTACGGGTATTCTCCAGGCATAACTTTGAAGCATGCCCCAAATGCATATTATAGCAAGCGATATATATAGCAGACAACTGTAAAATTTAGAAAACAACAGCGAATAATCTATAACCAAATCACACAAAAATAGCGTCAAATGTTCTAAAGAAAAAGCCACACGTCGTATCCGCCCTCACATTGCCGGGCCTTTGTCGCATTTTACTAAAACACTTCATAATTCAACCAAAAATACCTAACTTTGCGTGGCCTGCCTTATCCATTGTCCATTTTTCAACACCAAGTGATCCCAACATCAGCAGAAAACAGAACCCTACTAGAGTAGGTAATTTTGCCCCATCCTGTCAAAACTACGCATGGGTGTTCCTTGTTGACTGGCTAGAAAATGTGAGAAATTTCAGTGAGGTTCGCTGAGCGGTCGACGAATTATGGGGCTTCGAATTCATGTACCACAACCTAAATACATCACTTTTTCACTTCCTCAGCCAAATTCATGGGTCAACAATGTTATCATGTGTGACTTGAGCAGCCATCACCAGAGCCCCAAATAGTAATTACTAAGATGCTCCTCCCATTTGCACACATTTCAACACCTGAAACGACCTCTTTAGCCTTTCTCATGAATTATGGTGATTTTTTTTACAATGGTACCCCCAAAACCGCTTATTTTGATCAATTTTTAAGATGAATGTTAGGTTTTATCATAAAAACAGAATCGTGAAACTGTGAAATTTGGAACTGTTTTACGGAGAAACTATTTCTGGTCAGATAAAATCACAGAAGTTGCAGCTGAAGAACAGCACGTTTCAATTACACAACGAATTCTGACCTCACCCCCCAACGAATTTCACCAATAAAGGTCGACCCCTGCCATTTTTGTTCGCCAATAGCCGAGAACGAACGTATCTATTCAAGCCGAACACTTTATTATCACGGAAAAAGTCACTTAAAGTAATCCCTAACCAGTTCGGCTATTATCTCGTCTTCTCGAGCTCGGCTAAATATGACCAAATGTCCATAAATCCATGCAAAACATGGAAAATGGAGGTGTGTCTAGTTAAAACTATACAATATAGCCTCCGTCCAGCGGCTGGAGCACTGTTAGCGGAGTCCCTTGTCATCATTCAACATTACGTCGCTGATTGAAACAGTGTTGGATTGAGTCGCTTCAACATGGGCTGCATAGGGCTTTGAAGAACACTACCCATGTCGGCCAATGTACCAATATTCTGATAATTTTGGCCTCTTCAGAGGACATCTATAGGAATCCTCCGATTCCTCGATTAGTTACGGGTATTCTCCAGCCATAACTTTGAAGCATGCCCCAAATGCATATTATAGCAAGCGATATATATAGCAGACAACTGTAAAATTTAGAAAACAACAGTGAATAATCTATAACCAAATCACACAAAAATAGCGTCAAATGTTCTAAAGAAATAGCCACACGTCGTATCCGCCCTCACATTGCCTGGCCTTTCTCACATTTTACTAAAACACTTCATAATTCAACCAAAAATACCTAACTTTGCGTGGCCTGCCTTATCCATTGTCCATTTTTCAACACCAAGTGATCCCAACTTCAGCAGAAAACAGAACCCTTTTACTAGAGTAGGTAATTTTGCCCCATCCTGTCAAAACTACGCATGGGTGTTCCTTGTTGACTGGCTAGAAAATGTGAGAAATTTCAGTGAGATTCGCTGAGTGGTCGACGAATTATGGGGCTTCGAATTCATGTACCACAACCTAAATACAGCACTTTTTCACTTCCTCAGGCAAATTCATGGGTCAACAATGTTATCATGTGTGACTTGAGCAGCCATCATCAGAGCCCCATATAGTAATTACTAAGATGCTCCTCCCATTTGCACACATTTCAACACCTGAAACGACCTCTTTAGCCTTTCTCATGAATTATGGTGATTTTTTTTTACAATGGTACCCCCAAAACCGCTTATTTTGATCAATTTTTAAGATTAATGTTAGGTTTTATCATAAAAACAGAATCGTGAAACTGTGAAATTTGGAACTGTTTTACGGAGAAACTATTTCTGGTCAGATAAAATCACAGAAGTTGCACCTGAAGAACAGCACGTTTCAATTATACAACGAATTCTGACCCCACCCCCCAACCAATTTCACCAATAAAGGTTGACCCCTGCCATTTTTGTTCGCCAATAGCCGAGAACGAACGTATCTATTCAAGCCGAACACTTTATTATCACGGAAAAAGTCACTTAAAGTAATCCCTAACCAGTTCGGCTATTATCTCGTCTTCTCGAGCTCGGCTAAATATGACCAAATGTCCATTAATCCATGCAAAACATGGAAAATGGAGGTGTGTCTAGTTAAAACTATACAATATAGCCTCCGTCCAGCGGCTGGAGCACTGTTAGCGGAGTCCCTTGTCATCATTCAACATTACGTGGCTGATTGAAACAGTGTTGGATTGAGTCGCTTCAACATGGGCTGCACAGGGCTTTGAAGAACACTACCCCTGTCGGCCAATGCCCTTACCAAAAATTCTTGTAAGATCTTACAAGAAAGTGTCTTGTAAGATCTTGTAGGACAGTCTTGTAAGATTTTGGCACTTTTCTTGTAAGACTGTCCTACAGGATCTTACAAGATCCTACAAGACTGTCCTACAGGATCTTACAAGATCCTACAAGACTGTCCTACAGGATCTTACAAGACTGTCCTACAGGATCTTACAAGATCCTACAAGACTGTCCTACAGGATCTTACAAGACTGTCCTACAGGATCTTACAAGATCCTACAAGACTGTCCTACAGGATCTTACAAGATCGTCCTTCAGGATCTTACAAGATCCTACAAGACTGTCCTACAGGATCTTACAAGATCGTCCTTCAGGATCCTACAAGATCTTACAAGACTGTCATACAGGATCTTACAAGACTGTCCTGCAGGATCTTACAAGATCCTACAAGACTGTCCTACAGGATCTCACAAGACCGTCCTTCAGGATCCTACAGGGTTGTCCTACAGGGCTGTCATTTGTGTCAATTAACGCAGATAGAATAATGCTGGATGGTTGTGCAGGATTGTCCAATATACTGCAGGTTTACGATGAAACGTTTCGTGTCGAATGAGATAGTCAACATAACAAATTATATGCATTCATTTCATACATTTTATTGTATAAAACAGAAACGTATAGACATCTATACACACAAAACAGAAACGAAAATACAGCTATACACACAAGGGATTATTATGTTGTCATGTCATACATTTTATTATGTAAAATAGAAATATTTATAGGGAACAGCAACCAGCACATGCACGTAGCATCCAAAGTCCAAGGCATCCATGTTTTTCTCAACAGATCAAGTGTCTTTTATAACTTTTTAGCTCGCCATTCAATTTTGATTTCATCGCGTCCAAAATCACCTTGCTGGTAAAAAATGAAAAGTCATCAAATTAGCAAAGAAATTGTTATTAAATTATCAATGTGTCAAATTATCCTGAAACTATTCAGAGGTTATCCTCATAATTTAAATGGGTAGAATGGTAAAAAATTGTTGTGACATTAGCGAAAAAGTATGATTAGAGAAATCTTAGAAATATTACACTACATTCAACTGGCGTATTGCTGATATTAGTGAATGTGACGATAACCAGGATGATTTGCATTGAAATATCATAGAAATGTGATGTTATTGTTATTGGTGTGCCCTCTGCAAAAACCAAACATGTGCCGCTCACTGAATAAAGATTATTTGGGTCCAGTAGCACCACGGTCATTCAAGTCATTTGTTATTAATGTAAAATATACATTCTTGAATACATGTTATGAGTATTATAAAGCAATATAAATTATGATACTTAAGCAGTATTCATGGATTTGAAGCAAAATATTTTGAAGTGGGATCCAGAATTATGGCTCAACACTAAATGAAAATGCAATCACAATTGGAAAAAATATTGAGAATGTACACTAATATGATTTTAACAATGTTCGTCATCCAGTTGTATTGGTCATGTAATATTGCCTGATGCTATTTCCTCTTTGGCGAAGAAGTAATTCAACAATAGACACTGCATGATTTCCATGATCACATGTCTGCTCCGAGTCGATGAAATGTGCGCCTCGAACATGTCCGATTGGTTACATCTGAGGAGAAAAAAAATTGTTTAAAACGTTTTAAATGAAATGAATGAATGAAATGTTCTCATTTTTCAAGATGTGGGTACAGATGTACAATTGAATTATGCAGCAATCCTTAGCCTTGGTCAAGAATAGTGCAATAAATAGACAATTAAAATATAGCCTGTTATCATGGTTATGGTGATAGGAAATCTAATCATAATTTATCCTGCTTTTCCTGGTCACATTTTTATCATAGCAAATATCGGTTATGCCAACAGTGTCTTTGTTATCAATTTATTTTAATAAATATTCCTTTGCGATTTCATCAGAACTTTGGTATGGAAATATTCTCAAATCTTCTGGAAATTTTAGCAGGAAACGATAAACATTTCAAAACAACAAGTGAGGATGTCAACTGATTTATTGAGAGCTAACATCCCCCCCCCCCCTCCACCCCCACCAAACTTCCTAGCAAGTTAAATCCTACTGTTTGACATGATCACAGGAAATACATAAGCAGTGGTGTTATACAACCTATATATCTCACCCTCCGGGGGATTTCCTCCAGGTGCATGGCCAATCTTCACATGAGGTCCCCAAGCCTGGGCTTTTCCAGCTGACAATGCAACAATGGCTGCCTTGATGAACCTGGGTAGATCTGAAAGGAATTTTGAGACAGATCGAGTTATGGATATTTCTTTGTGAATTCCAGGCTAAATGAGTCATTAATTTTGACTGCAAATATAAGGTGAAGTGCTGCAGTAGTTACTGAGAAGAGTATCAATTGTTTAATATGCCATGTATATGAAGAGAAACTTGTTGATAGCTAAAGCTCATAGAGGGTCCACATTACAACATTCTGAGTTTAACTAGAAATTAGAATTGTTTTGCTAATTAAGTTATAACATAATTATATTTATAACTTACTTACCATCATTACATGTAGCTTCACTCATCACCATCTGCAATACAGTTCTTTAAACCTCAATAGTTCCAGCTTAAGATGAACAAATCAACTTTCTTTTCGCACTCTGTCCTGCATGTTTTCTGCTGTTGTTGTTCTCATATGACAGCATGGTGGCGCCACTAGTGGCCAATTAAAATATACCGGTACAGGGGAGATAACTCTCCTCAAATTGTTGAATTAATGCCAGCAAGTAAATTGCTAATGTAATAGACTACCATTAAAATAGAATAATATTATCTGTATATAATTGGTGATAATGAAGAGGGTAGAGTATTCATTGAAAATCATGTTAGAACTGATGTAGGCCTACTCTTCTAAAATTATTTTCTTCATTATGTCCAATTCTATTATAAAATCTTTGGATTGGACTGATTATTAATTAATTATTTATTAAACTTATTAATTTTATTATAAAATCTAAATTCAACAAGATTTCTTACACAAATAGGATACTATTTTGATAACACTATGTAGAGATTGATATTATCGATATCTTTATTTTATTCGAATGAAAACCCATGTCACTAATCTCTGAAGTCTTACGTAAAGTTTGTGTATTTTTTCAATTCAAGCTGTTGCTGTTGTTGTTGTTATTCATTGAAGAATTCGTCGCATTTTGTCGCTGTATCCAACACCAAAATAGTTATATTGATAACTTGTATCATCGTTTAGATAACATATTGAAAACAAATGTAGTACTTTGACAGAATTTCCCAATCAGGTTTGAAGGTAAACTATTATCAGATAGATTTTTTTTTTAATTTTCAAGAACAATTTTCTTACTTGAGTGAAACAGATGAGGTTCTCCCTATGATTGATTCAGTAGAGAGAAGTACAATTTTGGTATATATCATGATAATACGCCTGCCATTTTTAAAAGAGAAAGTGCTAACCATATCTTCAACTGGAGATCCAATGTTGTGGATATTCTGTAAAACTGTCTTGTAAAAATACTTTCCAAAGCAAACTGATTTTTTGTCCTACAGGCAAACTTATTCTTACAAGATCATGTAGGACAGCTGTCCTGCAGGATCTTACAAGATCTTGTAGGACAGCCAGCTTTGTCCTTCAGGATCTTGTAAGATCGTGTAGGACAAAAAAACTGTCTTGTAAGATCTTACAAGATCTTGTAAGAAAATTTCAAATCCCACAAGATCTTACAAGATTTTTTGGTAAGGGTGTACCAATATTCTGATAATTTTGGCCTTTTCAGAGGACATCTATAGGAATCCTCCGATTCCTCGATTAGTTACGGGTATTCTCCAGGCATAACTTTGAAGCATGCCCCAAATGCATATTATAGCAAGCGATATATATAGCAGACAACTGTAAAATTTTGAAAACAACAGCGAATAATCTATAACCAAATCACACAAAAATAGCGTCAAATGTTCTAAAGAAAAAGCCACACGTCGTATCCGCCCTCACATTGCCTGGCCTTTGTCGCATTTTACTAAAACACTTCATAATTCAACCAAAAATACCTAACTTTGCGTGGCCTGCCTTATCCATTGTCCATTTTTCAACACCAAGTGATCCCAACATCAGCAGAAAACAGAACCCTACTAGAGTAGGTAATTTTGCCCCATCCTGTCAAAACTACGCATGGGTGTTCCTTGTTGACTGGCTAGAAAATGTGAGAAATTTCAGTGAGATTCGCTGAGCGGTCGACGAATTATGGGGCTTCGAATTCATGTACCACAACCTAAATACAGAACTTTTTCACTTCCTCAGGCAAATTCATGGGTCAACAATGTTATCATGTGTGACTTGAGCAGCCATCATCAGAGCCCCATATAGTAATTACTAAGATGCTCCTCCCATTTGCACACATTTCAACACCTGAAACGACCTCTTTAGCCTTTCTCATGAATTATGGTGATTTTTTTTAACAATGGTACCCCCAAAACCGCTTATTTTGATCAATTTTTAAGATTAATGTTAGGTTTTATCATAAAAACAGAATCGTTGAAACTGTGAAATTTGGAACTGTTTTACGGAGAAACTATTTCTGGTCAGATAAAATCACAGAAGTTGCAGCTGAAGAACAGCGTTTCAATTATACAACGAATTCTGACCCCACCCCAACCAATTTCACCAATAAAGGTTGACCCCTGCCATTTTTGTTCGCCAATAGCCGAGAACGAACGCGTATCTATTCAAGCCGAACACTTTATTATCACGGAAAAAGAGTCGCCGATTAAGTAATCCTAACCAGTTCGGCTATTATCTCGTCTTCTGTCTCGAGCTCGGCTAAAATATGACCAAATGTCCATTAATCCATACGAAGAAAACATGGAAAATGGAGGTGTGTCTAGTTAAACTACAACCCTTGTACCCGTCCAGCGGCTGCGGAGCACTGTTGGCAGGTCCACTTGTCATCGTTAACATTACGTGGCTGATTGAAACAGTGTTGGATTAGTCGCTTCAACATGGGCTGCATAGGGCTTTGAAGAACACTACCCCTGTCCTGGCCAATGTACCAATATTCTGATAATTTTGGCCTTTTCAGAGGACATCTATAGGAATCCTCCGATTCCTCGATTAGTGCAGGTATTCTCAGGCATAACTTTGAAGCATGCCCCAAATGCATATTATAGCAAGCGATATATATAGCAGACAACTGTAAAATTTTGAAAACAACAGCGAATAATCTATAACCAAATCACTGAAAATAGCGTCAAATGTTCTAAAAAGAAAAAGCCACACGTCGTATCACCGCCCTCCCACATTGCCTGGCCTTTCCTCGCATTTTACTAAAACACTTCGTATTCAACCAAAAAATACCTAACTTTGCGTGGCCTGCCTTATCCATTGTCCATTTTTTCAACACCAAGTGATCCAACATCAGCAGAAAACAGAACCTACTAGAGTAGGTAATTTTGCCCCATCCTGTCAAAACTACGCATGGGTGTTCCTTGTTGACTAACTAGAAAATGTGAGAAATTTCAGTGAGATTCGCTGAGCGAAGTCGACGAATATGGGGCTTCGAATTCATGTACCACACAACCTAAATGCAACACTTTTCACTTCCTCAGGCAAATTCATGGGTCAACAATGTTATCGTAGCTGTGACGAGCAGCCATCATCAGAGCCCCATATAGTAATTACTAAGATGCTCCTCCCATTTGCACACATTTCAACACCTGAAACGACCTCTTTAGCCTTTCTCATGAATTATGGTGATTTTTTACAATGGTACCCCCAAACACTTTATTTTGATCAATTTTTAAGATTAATGTTAGGTTTTATCATGGCTAGAATCATTGAAACTGTGAAATTTGGAACTGTTTTACGGAGAAACTATTTCTGGTCAGATAAAATCACAGAAGTTGCAGCTCTGAAGAACAGCACGTTTCACCAATTATACAACGAATTCTGACCCCACCCCAACCAATTTCACCAATAAAGGTTGACCCCTGCATTTTTGTTCGCCAATGGCCGAGAACGAACGTATCTATTCAAGCCGAACACTTTATTATCACGGGAAAGAATCACTTAAAAGTAATCCTAACCAGTTCGGCTATTATCTCGTCTTCTCGAGCTCGGCTAAATATGACCAAATGTCCAGGTAATCCATGCAAAACATGGAAAATGGAGGTGTGTCTAGTTAAAACTATACAATATAGCCTCCGTCCAGCGGCTGGAGCACTGTTAGCGGAGTCCCTTGTCATCATTCAACATTACGTGGCTGATTGAAACAGTGTTGGATTGAGTCGCTTCAACATGGGCTGCATAGGGCTTTGAAGAACACTTCCCCTGTCGGCCAATGTACCAATATTCTGATAATTTTGGCCTTTTCAGAGGACATCTATAGGAATCCTCCGATTCCTCGATTAGTTACGGGTATTCTCCAGGCATAACTTTGAAGCATGCCCCAAATGCATATTATAGCAAGCGATATATATAGCAGACAACTGTAAAATTTTGAAAACAACAGCGAATAATCTATAACCAAATCACACAAAAATAGCGTCAAATGTTCTAAAGAAAAAGCCACACGTCGTATCCGCCCTCACATTGCCTGGCCTTTCTCGCATTTTACTAAAACACTTCATAATTCAACCAAAAATACCTAACTTTGCGTGGCCTGCCTTATCCATTGTCCATTTTTCAACACCAAGTGATCCCAACTTCAGCAGAAAACAGAACCCTACTAGAGTAGGTAATTTTGCCCCATCCTGTCAAAACTACGCATGGGTGTTCCTTGTTGACTGGCTAGAAAATGTGAGAAATTTCAGTGAGATTCGCTGAGCGATTGACGAATTATGGGGCTTCGAATTCATGTACCACAACCTAAATACAGCACTTTTCCACTTCCTCAGGCAAATTCATGGGTCAACAATGTTATCATGTGTGACTTGAGCAGCCATCATCAGAGCCCCATATAGTAATTACTAAGATGCACCTCCCATTTGCACACATTTCAACACCTGAAACGACCTCTTTAGCCTTTCTCATGAATTCTGGTGATTTTTTTTTACAATGGTACCCCCAAAACCGCTTATTTTGATCAATTTTTAAGATTAATGTTAGGTTTTATCATAAAAACAGAATCGTGAAACTGCGAAATTTGGAACTGTTTTACGGAGAAACTATTTCTGGTCAGATAAAATCACAGAAGTTGCAGCTGAAGAACAGCACGTTTCAATTATACAACGAATTCTGACCCCACCCCCCAACCAATTTCACCAATAAAGGTTGACCCCTGCCATTTTTGTTCGCCAATAGCCGAGAACGAACGTATCTATTCAAGCCGAACACTTTATTATCACGGAAAAAGTCACTTAAAGTAATCCCTAACCACTTCGGCTATTATCTCGTCTTCTCGAGCTCGGCTAAATATGACCAAATGTCCATTAATCCATGCAAAACATGGAAAATGGAGGTGTGTCTAGTTAAAACTATACAATATAGCCTCCGTCCAGCGGCTGGAGCACTGTTAGCGGAGTCCCTTGTCATCATTCAACATTACGTGGCTGATTGAAACAGTGATGGATTGAGTCGCTTCAACATGGGCTGCATAGGGCTTTGAAGAACACTACCCCTGTCGGCCAATGTACCAATATTCTGATAATTTTGGCCTTTTCAGAGGACATCTATAGGAATCCTCCGATTCCTCGATTAGTTACGGGTATTCTCCAGGCATAACTTTGAAGCATGCCCCAAATGCATATTATAGCAAGCGATATATATAGCAGACAACTGTAAAATTTAGAAAACAACAGCGAATAATCTATAACCAAATCACACAAAAATAGCGTCAAATGTTCTAAAGAAAAAGCCACACGTCGTATCCGCCCTCACATTGCCTGGCCTTTCTCGCATTTTACTAAAACACTTCATAATTCAACCAAAAATACCTAACTTTGCGTGGCCTGCCTTATCCATTGTCCATTTTTCAACACCAAGTGATCCCAACATCAGCAGAAAACAGAACCCTTTTAGAGTAGGTAATTTTGCCCCATCCTGTCAAAACTACGCATGGGTGTTCCTTGTTGACTGGCTAGAAAATGTGAGAAATTTCAGTGAGATTCGCTGAGCGGTCGACGAATTATGGGGCTTCGAATTCATGTACCACAACCTAAATACAGCACTTTTTCACTTCCTCAGGCAAATTCATGGGTCAACAATGTTATCATGTGTGACTTGAGCAGCCATCATCAGAGCCCCATATAGTAATTACTAAGATGCTCCTCCCATTTGCACACATTTCAACACCTGAAACGACCTCTTTAGCCTTTCTCATGAATTATGGTGATTTTTTTTACAATGGTACCCCCAAAACCGCTTATTTTGATCAATTTTTAAGATTAATGTTAGGTTTTATCATAAAAACAGAATCGTGAAACTGTGAAATTTGGAACTGTTTTACGGAGAAACTATTTCTGGTCAGATAAAATCACAGAAGTTGCAGCTGAAGAACAGCACGTTTCAATTATACAACGAATTCTGACCCCACCCCCCAACCAATTTCACCAATAAAGGTTGACCCCTGCCATTTTTGTTCGCCAATAGCCGAGAACGAACGTATCTATTCAAGCCGAACACTTTATTATCACGGAAAAAGTCACTTAAAGTAATCCCTAACCAGTTCGGCTATTATCTCGTCTTCTCGAGCTCGGCTAAATATGACCAAATGTCCATTAATCCATGCAAAACATGGAAAATGGAGGTGTGTCTAGTTAAAACTATACAATATAGCCTCCGTCCAGCGGCTGGAGCACTGTTAGCGGAGTCCCTTGTCATCATTCAACATTACGTGGCTGATTGAAACAGTGATGGATTGAGTCGCTTCAACATGGGCTGCATAGGGCTTTGAAGAACACTACCCCTGTCGGCCAATGTACCAATATTCTGATAATTTTGGCCTTTTCAGAGGACATCTATAGGAATCCTCCGATTCCTCGATTAGTTACGGTATTCTCCAGGCATAACTTTGAAGCATGCCCCAAATGCATATTATAGCAAGCGATATATATAGCAGACAACTGTAAAATTTTGAAAACAACAGCGAATAATCTATAACCAAATCACACAAAAATAGCGTCAAATGTTCTAAAGAAAAAGCCACACGTCGTATCCGCCCTCACATTGCCTGCCCTTTCTCGCATTTTACTAAAACACTTCATAATTCAACCAAAAATACCTAACTTTGCGTGGCCTGCCTTATCCATTGTCCATTTTTCAACACCAAGTGATCCCAACATCAGCAGAAAACAGAACCCTTTTAGGGTCCAGACCACTATTAAAATTTACATTGACGACAATGTTAAAAGCTGCTAACGTAATTGCATCTCCCCGATTGATTAATTAAGTCTAGACTCCCATATTTCGGCAAGACGTACCTTTATTCAAGTGCTACAACCGGACAGGCTTCTTGACGGGGGTCGCCCATCGAAATTTTGAGTTATGCGCGCTCGTACAAATTACGTCACAATTTTGGCTTTTTTCTCTGCTTTCAGAAAGCGGTGCACAGGCAGCCAAATAGTCCCTCTCAGCAACTCCTTATTAGGCCTTGAGTTAAAATCAAACTCACAGTGGAACCAAACACATATCATACTCCAATCACCCACCACTGGGCTTCAATTATTCCTCGCAACAGAGACTAGAAAAAATATTGAAAACAATTCACTTCTCTGGCAGAGGTTGCCTAAAGGATCGGATCGGCACTATTTTTAATAGTGGTCTGGTACCCATAGAGTAAGGGAGTGGGGCGTGTAATGTGCTAGTACCTTTGAAAGACAATCCACCCTTTGCCCTCTGTTGTCATGTCACACCACGCCTGGACTGTGTCGCCACCATTCACCAGTTTGTATACCCCATCTGAGACAGAATCTCTCCCTTGTTTTATCTTACTGCAATCTCTGGCCGGTACAACTGCAAGATAATGATATACGTTATCAATCATCAGTTGTTCATTTAGGAATTAATATCACAGCTGCTAAACCTTAGGGTAAAATTGTACTCGGTTTGTCGTCAACACGAGTCTCGTTCTGAGTGATCTGTAACCAAGACAGGAGACAACAACCACCAATTGTCCCCAATTTGGTGTTACTCATAAGTTAGCTGCTTAAACAGTGTTAGTCAGTGAATGATTCAGGTTCACTGCATGACATACTGTATATTTATCCTAATTATTCAGACGACAACATTTAACTCAAGGCATCTGCGGAGGGTACTTCTGCTGACATTCTATTAATTTCACTAGCTACCTTTCCAATAAAGTATCCATGCCACAGTATTCAGTCTCTGTTGACATAAAGATGTTTTTCTGTCTCTGAGTCTAAAAATGCTGTTCGAAAAATAAGAAGAAATAAAGTAATATGATTTTTGGTAACATGCCACTGTCAGTTCAATCCAGATTTTGAAAAATGAACAAGCCGTATAACCGCACTTTATCAGCCATGGTCCTCGTTTCTACATGCATATGACATTTTTCATTAGTGAATGCTATTGATAATCTGCCCTTGTCTTTCGTTTCAAAGTAACTTTGGATTACTTCAATTTGCATCTCTTGATTGCTTGGGTTGTTGCTGACGTAGTGACGTGAGAAGTGTTGTTCGAGTGTTGGTCATACTAAATTCCCAATGCTGTACCATACTTGGAGTATAACGTTCCAGCAGTACCTTAATATTCATGCAATATCCATATTTAGTGCATTTCGCGGAAACAACTAGACAACATCAGTCCAAATGTTATCCGTAGTTAAGCTTTGAACATTTATTACTGTCTATAATTACCAAGATTTCGTAGTGGACAGTCTTCATAATTTTCATCGTGATCTGGGTTGTCGTGCTACTAATTTTTATCATTTAGTGAGCCGCATCTTAGGGCGTGCATATTTTATATCATCTCATACCCATATGGTTTATTCTGATAGTTGTCGGTTGCGCAATTATAGAACTACCGAATATGTCGTAAAATGAAATATTGCAGTTAAAATATCATTGTCTAGCTAAATCATTAACTTCAGTTGTAAAAGTCGGTTTTACTAGTACCCAAATCACAATGATAAACAACGACCAGACCGATTTCGGATGAAGTAGGCCCAAAATCTTAGTCTAAATCAATCCGCGAATGAGGGAAGCAGCCAATGCTTCCCGAAGTATTTATAAAGACAGAGTGAAGTCTATGGGTCAGATCAAATAATTGCGGACGTCGGTTTTTGTGTTTGAATTTTTCGCATTCACACAAGTCATGATATTCATGATATTGCGATAAGGCTGGGCGATTTGAGCAAGCTGTACCCGAATCATGAATCATGAGGCATGCAGGAATCATTCAAATTTTGTGAACACCTCTGCTAAATTTAACCCAGTTTAACCCTACCTGGCCTGGGGGGGCACTTTCCGCCCCCCCCCCCCTGTTGGTTTTTTGCTTGTATCTCGGGAACGACAAAAAATCGAGAGCTGAAACTCTGTGACTTTTTCGATTATCATATTGGGGTCATTTTGAGCCTATTTGCATGACCCCCCGAGCAAAGGATCATAAGTAAATAAAAAATGGCGGCCATGTGGGGGTACCAGAAAAGTGATGTTTTCGCCATATTTCTTCAAAAATTACGCAAAAATTTAGCAAGTTGATTCAACACGATTCGATGCATTTTTCTGAAACATATGTGTTAGCATCACCAAAAAATACCCCCTGATTTGTTCCCCCTTCCTCCCTTCCCCCATTAACCCTACCAGGCCTGGGGGAGGGGGGGCCAAAATGCCCTCCTACCAAACTTTCTGCGATATCTCCGAAACGCCAAAAAAATGGAGAGCTGAAACATTCGTCACATTATAGGGTATCGTATTGGGGTCATTTTGAGCCTATTTGCATAACCCCACGAGCAGAGGATCATGGGTAAATTCAAAATGGCGGCCATGTGGGGTACCAGAAAAAGTTATGCTTTCATCATATTTCTTCAAAATTTTTGCCTTTATCTACGGAAAAGTGTGTAAAACTTATTTTATTTCATATCAGATTATTATTTACTAATTTATCATGCAGTTTTTGCGAAGAAAAAACAAAAATAAAAAAAATGCTCTTTTTGAAAATGACGTCACAGTGATGTCATCATGGCGGCCATCTTGGATTTTTTTACATTTTCTGATAGAGCTTGATCCAAAGATATAGTGTGGTAAGTTTCAGCCCTCTAGCCTTAGCGATAGCGAAAATATATAGGAGGGGCACTTTCCGCCCCCCCCCCAGGCTGCGATACACCCCAAATCGCCCAGGCCAGATAGGGTTAAATCATCCTCGCGAGCCAGTGTATCAAACGATAGGTTACGACCCTCTGCTAGGACATAGGGATTACATGAACTTGTGCAGATGAGTTTAAATACGATTCCGAAACTATTTGCACATATGAATTTCAGAATTCCGCGCACCTGATTTTGTCCATGATGTTTTCCGAAAACGAGACATCCTGAAGGATCTTGGCGCCCACCATTGTCCGATAATTGTAAGCTAATGACAAGAGGATCTTTTTGGCCATTGTTACTAAGAACAAACGATTGATTTGTAACTTTGTTTACAGAATTTCGCATCTGATCGAAAAAGGGATGTCCACTGGAAAACACCAAGATATCATCTTTCCAAGTTTCAGGAGTTTCAAGATTTCTAGAAAATGTACTGATGTCAGTTGTTATAGTAAAAGAGAAACGAGCAAATTTAGTCTGAAAGTGAATGTCCGGAGGATCTTTCGTCTTGGATTTGTAGTATTTTTTTTGTGCGTGTCATCATTGGAAGCGAAGACAAATCTCTTTGCCACTTTGGCATGAGCTAAGAAACATACTTAAGATTTTATAATTAGAAACGAATGCTAATTCTGTTCTGTTTACTGGGCTAGTTTGATATATCTCTTTTAAGATACCATGCTCGAAAATAGTAAGATGGTACAAAACTTAATACTGAAGGAATCCACGCAGTAATGTTGAAACTTTGAAGAATCCTGATTATCTCCCTTGGATCGAAACATGCAGTCGTCTGCAGTTGTCGAGTTGTGACGTTGTGTCACAAGAGTGACGTCCCTTCATGTACCCGAACTGTCGGCAGACGAAATGGTGGGGCAGTTCACTTGCAACTGCATGGACTAAAGAAAACTTATTTAAAAGTTGAAGAAATACATTTTAATTCCGAATTATTTGAACTCCCTGATATGGAAGGTGAAGGTATGGATATTCTCTATAGTAAATATATAGAATATGCCCCACCGTTTGATCCGCCGACTCTTGTGATGCAACGTCACAACTGGGGAATACCGTATTAATTTGAAGCGTAACTTGGATGTTCGAATCGGACCAAAACAGGTATCTTGCACAACTACGCCCCATGTGGGACCTGTGTACCAAATTTCAGAAAGGTCCATGAAGTAGTTCATGAGAATTCACGATAACAATGTTTCATGGGGAAATTCAAGATGGCCACCTGGCGGCCATTTTGGATTTTTGAATCGGGCCAAAAAAGGTATCTTGCACAACTGGACCACAAGGGGAACCAATGTATCAAATTTGAGGAAGATCCATGCAGTACTTCTTGACAAATCACAAAGTTTCATGGGGAAATCCAATATGGGCCATATTGGATTTTTGAATCGGACTGGACGAAATATTTTGCACAACTAGGCCCCATGTGGGACCTGTGTACCAAATTTCAGAAAGGTCCATGAAGTAGTTCATGATAATTCACGATAACAATGCTTCATGGGGAAATCCAAGATGGCCGCCTGATGGACATATTGGATTTCGGAATCGGACCAGAAAAGATATCTTGCACAACTGGATCACAAGCGGAACCTGTGTACCAAATTTGAGAAAAATCCATGCAGTACTTCCTGAGAAATCATGATAACAAAGTTTCATGGGGAAATCTAAGATGGCCGCCTGGTGGCCATATTGGATTTTCGATTCGGACCGAAAAAAGTATGTTGCAAACTAGACGCTAAGAGGAACCTGTGTACCAAATTTGAGTAAGATCCATGCAGTACTTCCTGAGAAATGACGATAGCAAAGTTTCATGGTGAAATCCAAGATGGCTGCCTGGTGGCCATATTGGATTTTCGAATTGGACCAGAAAAGGTATCCTGCGCAACTAGACCCCAACGGAAACCTGTGTTCCAAATTTGAGAAAGATTCATGCAGTAGTTCCGAAGAAATGGCGATATCAAAGTTTCATGGGGAAATCCAAGGTGGCCGCCTCAGGGCTATATTGCATTTTCGAATCGGACCAGAAAAGGTTTCTTGCACAACTAGATCCCACGGGGAACCTGTGTACGAAATTTGAGGAAGATCAATGCAGTAGTTCCTGAGAAACAGCGATAACAAATTTCATGGGGAAATCCAAGATGGCCGCCTTGCTGCCATATTGAATTTTCGAATCGGACCAGAAAAGGTATCTTGCACAACCTGACCACAAGGGGAACCTGTGTACCGAATTTGAGAAAGATCCATGCAGCACTTCTTGAGAAATGACGATAACAAAGTTTCATGGGGAAATCCAAGATGGCTGCCTGGTGGCCATATTTGATTTTCGATTCGAACCGGAAAAGGTATCTTGCACAACTAGACCCCAAGGGAAACCTGTGTACCAAATTTGAGAAAGATCCATGCAGTAGTTCCTGAGAAATCGCGATAACAAGGTTTCATGGAGAAATCCTACATGGCCGCCTTGTGGCCATATTGGATTTCGAATCGGACCGGAAAAGGTATCTTGCACAACTAGACCCCAAGGGGAACCTGTGTACCAAATTTGAGAAAGATCCACGCAGTTGTTCCTGAGAAATCGCGATAACAAGAATTGTTTACGGACAGACGACGGACGAAAAGCGATTTGAACAGCCCACCATCACCAGATCGTCTTAAGGTCAATCGTTATCAACTAACGTTCATGGCAGTATGGAGGTAAAAACCCGGGTTCACAGCCATTCCTGCATACTCTGTCTGGGGCCACACAGTCTTCCCCGCCAGCACAATGGCCACACGTGAAATTGCAATGCGGGCAAGCTGAAAGTATAAGACATGAACGCTGGAAGTGGAGAAAGGGTTCGGACTTCTATGCAAATGAAACTTGTAGGATTCCGTGATCCCTTTGAGCATATCCGTTCACAAAAATGCACTGATCACGAGGTAGTGGTTAAAATAATTAATGCTTAAATATGACGATGAGGTTAATAATGCCTAGCCACGAAGTTGATGACTTTACTGCCCAGTCACGGAGTTGACGTCTTTACTGCCTGATCATCTATTCTCACTAACCTTGAAGACAGAATGGAGGTGAAAATCCAGGTTCACAACCATTCGTGCATATTCCATGAGGGCTGACACAGTCTTCGCCACCAACACAATGGCCACACGTGGAACTGCAATCTGGACCATACCAAGGCTTCGGACAAGCTGTAATTAGTGACAGCGGTACGAAGGTTGTGAATTTGTGGAGTATGTATCGGTGTGATCATATACAGTATGTATCGGTGTGATCATATACAGTACGTATCGGTGTGATCATATACAGTATGTATCGGTGTGATCATATACAGTACGTATCGGTGTGATCATATACAGTATGTATCGGTGTGATCATATACAGTACGTATCGGTGTGATCATACACAGTATGTATCAGTGTGATGGCTAAAAGTTTCTCTTCTAATACCCTTTTCTATAGAAACTAAGGACGGACACTTCTCATTAAGGTGGTGAAAATATCCAGCTGGGTTAGAAGATAGGAGCCGGACACTCTTAGTGCGAGCAGTTGGAGTTTACCTCTTAAAGTTATTCTCCTTGTAAACTATTGTAAATGGCAGTTATTACCCTTGAGTCACATTGCATTAGCTGCCATACCCGCCGTTAGAGGGCGCGACTTCGTTGTTGACCTTTTTTCCTGGGAATGGCGGTCTGATACCTAAGACCATGGAGCCTACAAGAGAGGCTCCTTGTAGGCTCCATGCTAAGACCGATTTCAATGCAATGACGGTCTAGTCGATTCTTACATGATTTTATTCTGTATGCGAGAAATTTAATGTTTTATGTGCCATTCGATCCCAAACATGCAATTTGTCATGTCACGTGACCCAGTTACACCACGTCGTTTACTGTTGCGTAATATCTGTTAATCGCAAAACTGTGAACTAGTCTAAGGTTAATGTTGATAACGAATTATGGTAACGTTTTATTGCATAGCAGCGATGAAGTGCTACAGTGTAGGTGCGATTATGCATAGGTATACCAGCTGGTGCTATACTATTATATCTGGTGTTTCAGGTGCAGTCCAGATTTACGGGCTTGACGGAGATACCCTACACAGTTGACCCGGTGAGTGATATTCTGGTTTAATGTTTGATATCTGATTTTGTACTGATACGCTACGATTTATCGTGGTTCATTCCTTTTACCTGTGGATGGGCAATTGTATGCTGGTACAAATTGTTTAGATATTTTCAGCGATGCAAATGTATGTAACAGGTATGTATAATAAAGGTTAGACCACCTTGCCTCCCGTAGAGCTCGAATTATCGTATGTAATAATATGTGATTAAGGACATAAGAACTGATTAAATAATTTTCTTTTATTGTATTCATCAATTCTTTATTGTTCCATCTACTGTCATGTGAACTACCAAACAGATTAGGCTCTCTGGGGATCCATTTTGATCAGTGTCTGTACAGCCTAATTTTCAAAATTCGAAATTCAAATTTGTTTGTAGTTTTGATTAGGTTTTTGTTAGGGTTAGGGTTTTGTTAGGGTATGTTTGTTTGGATCATCGTCGCCGTGTGACCAATAAGGTTAGAGGCGACGTTAAACTTCAACCAACCATCATGTGAACTTATCAACATGTTTCTGGATCTTGCAGGATTACAGACCTTGCCACTCTTTCTGTTATCTGCCATTTACTGTGTATTCTACAACACCCAATGTGTTTTACCAAATACCCATATTACATTTAAGGAAGACAGCCCAGGCGGCATCTAATTCCAATGGACGTCACTTAATAAGCGGTTCGGTGAGGATAATTTGACGGCTTGATTCGCTTTACGTGCCTAGTTGCACTCCCTCGGAGGGAAATAGGCTAATCCATGTACTGCGATATGATCATTGTAGATGAAGTACCGGGTCAACAATAATCTATTTAAAAATCCAAGGTTCACGCTATAGTTATAATCTTGAAATTTATTGGTAGTTAACATTGATTTTTCGCCATTTTGAACATTAAAAGCGTTTAAGCATGCCTCTGGCATAAATGGTTTTGACTTGAACAATGAGAACCGCCATATCACTCGACCCACATTAGCTAAGTGTTTCCCTTCTCATATCTTTTTCTATAGAAACTAATGGCGGACACTTATCTTGAAGGTGGAGAAAAATAATGTAGCTGGTGTAGAAGATATGAGCCGGATAATCTGAGCCATCGAGCATTCTTAGTCTCCACATTGACACTGTATATCGTGGCTCAGCGCCGCGAGAAGATGAAATGATGAATCTTGAATGGGTATGTTCGAAATTACAAATCTCAGCTGCTCGGGATATTTTTGTTAGAATTACGACAGATTAGCTCACCGAATAGGTGGGGAGGGAGGGAGGGGGGGGGGAGTTGGCTTAATGCCACACTCAAGGTTGTTTCACTCATATCGTGACAGCCAGTTTGGGTTGGTGGAGGAAGCCGGAGTATCGAATAGGGAACTAGCCTGAACGTGGGCCGAGTATCAGCACAGCTCCGGAATGGGTTTAATAAAAATAATGACATAATGTACTGAACCCTACCAGGCCTGGGGGCATTATTCTCCCCTACCAAAATTACTACTCTATCTCGGGAAAGCCAAAGAATAAATTAGAGCACACACACCTTAAATATGTACATATTGGGTCGTTTTGAGTCTATTTTAATAACCACGAGCAATGGATCATGAATAAAATTCAAAATGTTGGTCTTGAAGGGGACAGGAAAAGTGATGTTTTTGTAAATTTTCTTCAAAATTCCTTCTTTTCCGCGAGGAAAAGGGGGAAACAATATTTTACTTTACATCAGATTATTATTTACCGATTTATCATGCAGTTTTTGCGAAGAGAACAAATAAATAATAAAATAGAAAAATCTGACGAAAAATCAACCAAAATGCCTGGTAGAGCTTTACTCAAGGGTATAGCCAAGTGTATAGCCAAGCCAAGGGTATAGCCAAGGGGGGTGGGGGCAAATGGGCCCTTCCTGGCCTGGACAGGCCCCAAAAAAACCAGGCCATATAGGGTTAATGCTGATAAATGTGATAAAGTCATACATAATATGAATAATATATGTTTCAACATATGTCTTAAATTTTCTGCGTCAGCCAGCGACATGTGCCACGTAATCACATCAGTCAAGGTGTCCACGCGAACATACACCATTAAAGCGTTGACATCAGAAGAATCTAGTTTGTCATTTGGATGTACTTTTCAATACTATATAGCGACGGTCAAACAAAATTCTACGTATTCCAACAAAAACAAGTTAACAACCCAGCAATCCAGAAGTAATCAACAACACACGAAAACATGTACATACTTTAAAACTTATACAACAAACCGATTTCTCTCAAATCACCTAAAATACGGTCTTCATTTACCCGAGTAAAAATATCTTCCAAAGTAACTGTTTGAATGTACATGGGTAGTATGCAGTCAGAATATCGACAAGTGGGGTTATGTGACTTGCTTACTACCATTGCATAATATCTCCTAATTCGCTTCAGTCATTTGTTACGGATATAATAAAAATAATTTGAGAGCTTCGATATTTTTTCCAGGATATTTTTCCATACAAAAATGTTAGTCTCAGTGGTGGGTTGTTTAGTATAGGGAGGTACATGAATCTACGCTTTTCTAGCAGTTGTCCAAAACATAATTCCAATGCCTGTATTGAACAGAATCCAACGTTCTAGAAATGTCAAGTTCATGAGAAATGTAATTATACATAGCTGCCTGACAGAATGGTGGCACAAAGTCATCATCACAACAACATGAGCACCTGCCCGCTTTTCTGTCACACTGTTGGCCATTAGAGAATTGGGGAATCCAGCAATGAATTCTCCCCCACGAGAACCCGGGCCATCGAAAGGATTCCTCTGATGATCCTGCTGATTCACTTTGGGTGTCGTGGGAGGTACGGTCGCTGGATTCCCCTTCAAGCTTCACTACGATTTTCCTATTTCCCTCAGTGCAGTATTTAATAGAAACCAACATTCGAGAAATGTCATTTTCAGGAGAAATGCAATTATACATACCTGTGTGACAGAATGGTGGCACAAAGTCATCAGCACAACCACTGGGACACCTGCCTGTTTCTCTGTCACACTGCTGACCACCAGAGCAGTTTCCACAGACATCCGTACAGTAAAGACCATAATACGGCTTGGAACAAGTCTCGGGCAATTTAGCGTGACAAAGTGGGGGTAAAAATCCACTAATGCATCCATTCTCACACCGTCCCGTTTCTTTATCACAAACGCCATTGCTAGCGCAATGACCGCACAATTCGGAACAGGACGGACCATAATACTGCGGTGGGCAATTTTCTGTCAGTATCCAAGAGAAAAGCCAGGTAAACATGGTTTACTAGGAAACTACTCCACTAGGAAAGCGCGTTTTCATTGGTGGATAATGAATGGTTTTTACATTTCGTCCTTAACTATGGTTACTAACAAAGAGCTTTTTCTCTTTGACTGAACTTTATAATTCTTAAATTAAAGGCGAATACTTAAAAACTTTTAGAAAGATTTGCGATCTTGTCAAACCCAACTTCGTGATAGACGCTGGTCCACATTACTAAATTGACACTGTCGACAAGACTACATGTACAATATCCTCACTAGGATAAGAATACAATTATTCTCACCTTTCGCACAAAGGTTTCTGTTGCACTCGTTCTCGGTACAGCAACTGAAACAGTAACCATCACCGCTTTCAGGATCGGCTCGCCCGCAAATCTGATGTAAGAGAAGCAATCTCTCATCATACGAGAAAGGGTGTTGGATAATTGACAAAGATTGCATATGGCTGGCTGTATACCAGATACAAGGCATGGAGGATATGAACTAACAGCTTAATTTTTTTATATTTATGTCTGAATTAAATATCAAAATTGCAGTGCATAACTTATCATCGACATTTATAGAATCCAGTTATTGTTTTATGAGACAACATAAGACAACAGACCATATTCCAACGCTACAATTATTACTATTTTTTATATAATCTTTTTATTTCATTTGGAATATATATTACAGAAATACAGAATTACTCTTTTCTCTCACTCACTCATGCACGTCTGTCCATATATATTACTATATATATTACTATATATACATATGTCTATAAATATAACTATACTGCACCCTTTGATTTCATTGCACAAATTATTAGAAAATATATAGATATAACGCTACAATTATTCATCATACCACTGACTACTAGTCAGATGTACGGATCAGGCGAGAGAAATATCTTTCTGGCATCATTGATTTCACACTAGTATGCTAATTATCTATCTTGTTAAATTATCTATCTTGTTATATTTAATAGCTTCATGAAACTCAGTAACTATGTTGGCCCACTTGGACTACTCCACTTGATGTTGGGGAGGGGAGGAGGAAGAGAATGACCTCTTTAAGCTTTTCATTGGGTGAACTAGATTTCAGTTTCAGCAGTGCCCAGATCTTCCATGATCTATGGAACAAGCTAATTTGCCTGCACAGTGGCGACATCAGACTCTGTTTGACCAAACTGATCACGTATTCAACTAAGCCAATGAAAAACCATGTGTCGGCTAATTCCATGCAGACGGAAGGGCTGTCAAGATTGGTTGACGTTCTCTTTGTTGCAAGTTCTCACAGCGACATATTACCAATGAAGGGGGTGTTGATACAATATTAATTACTTACGTGTTTAGATATACAACCAAGGTGATACACTGAAATGGACTCGGATGTATTGTGTTGTTCGGTGAAACACTCCTGTTATCGAAAAGAAACCAAAACATAGAGAGCTGAAAGTAACAATGACAACATGTAGTTTCAAGCACGATTTCGATTATATATATATACATATTCTGTATTTACGCAATACAATTTTCCCTTATGAGATCAATAAGTCGACGTCTACTGGATTTATGGGACTCTGGCAGTGAAGTCAAAAGAAAAAGCTAGAAAATTGTGATCCAAAAAGGCCAGTGGCTAACCGATCTCCGTAAGGAACTCAACGAACATGAACAGAATGAGACTAAAATAAAAGACTCGCCCCAGTACGGAAACGGCTCCAAGGCTCCAAAGAGCACGAAGACCCAGCGTTATCAACGACAGTCCCCTCAGAACGGAATCCCTGATTAACAAACTTGACAAATTAGGTGAAAGGCAACAAACAGCTGGAAACCTAGAACCTTTGTCCTTGCCAAGAAAACAGATTATGGAGATGGGAGACAACGACCCAGAGCCGCCAATTCCACTTCATCTCCAGGTGTCAGCCGCAAGAGGAACCGGAATCAAAATACAAGCGTCTAGTCCGTCACTCATTATTCACCCGTCGTTCATTACAAACAGTAACAGCATTATCACCAACTTAAAACAGTTTTCAACAAGACAGGAGCGGTCAACAGTGTTCAATGATGCCGGTAAGACAACATCATGTTCCAAAAAATATCAAATCCGTATCGCTGCTCAGTATTCTTAATCCATATGATTTTCGTTGTAAAGTCGTTATCTAGTATCTCATTGTGACTGTTCATATGAACACCACGAGGATCTTTAAATGCATGGGTTCATAGGGTCACTAGTCCCGGGTTAAGCGGAATTAGACACAAGTTACAAAACGTCATTGATATTGCACACTACATTCCAACCTGCTAAAAAACAGCTGGTTCCAAATGTAATCTTCTATGACTCAAACTGGGATTAGATTCTACTCCTACCTCAACTTCTAATTCAGATGATCTGTCTAAAGATATCCGGGATAGCAGCAAATCACTTCCATTTCGTGAATGTATGACCCTGAACAAAAAATACACTTCACTCCCTGCTTCCTATGATTCTTCAGTTAAAAATCATTCGTCTTTCCGTCCTCGTACAAGCGATGACGATCACCAGCAATTATATTTTGATAGTCTAAATAATACCTCTGGCCACATCATCTCATGCACGTTCAAATACATCTTGTAAACAGAAGTTTGCCATTAAAGAACTTCTGTCCAATCTCAACAGTATAAATAAAGAAGCTGATAAAGTTAAAGCCCCAGTGGTAATGGAAAGGAGTTTCAGAAGGACGAAATTCTAGAAAAGTTGAACAATAAAGACACAAACAAATCGAAACGAATCCAGACAATCCGATAGAACTACGTCAACTTATTTGGAAACACGTCAAGATTACACCTGAAACGGAAATAGAATTTCTGACTAAATTCGAATACAAAATTATCAACTTTTATGGTCGCCCTGAAAACCATGTCAGTAGAAACTAGAGGCGGCGCTTTGACCCTTGAGTCTAGAAATGTGTGGTCATTGTATTTTTGATCATCTGTAATCAAAGATTACAGAAATACCCCCCGTTTCCCCCAGGTGATAGGACTTAGTGAGATATCCACGAGAAAAATAAGCTAATCTGATGTGTCATTCTATAATAAAGGAACCTGTATAGGGAAAAATATCGTTGGAGACATCATACCTCAAGGTACCTGTATAGCGAATGTGGGAAGAATACGGTGATTCGTTTTCGACTTATTTGTAAAATCCGAAATGGTGGCAGGAAAATAGAAATTGCAATTAGACCCTTGGCATCATTACAATGATTTTATCAGCCATTTTTTGAAGGGGCCAGTGACGATGAACAACTTTCTGGTTAAGAACAGTTCTTTATTCAGACAATTATCATAAGAATTCAATTTGAACAGATTTGTCCTTTACCACAGAAAAATGCTGTATACCAAATTCAAAGTGTCTAGCTGTTGCAGTTCGACTTCTAGAGCATTAAAATAGTTTTATGGATATTTTTGTTTAAACAATATTTTATTGAATCAGTGGGAGCACGATGAGCCAGAGATCATTAGTGTGTCTCCCAGTCGTATATACAAACAGTAGTTATTCAACACAATGCAATAATATGTACATATTATCATTCATTTATGGTAGGATACTTTATATAATGAATGATGATGTAAATATTGAGTAGTAAAGAATAAACATGCAAGAAAAATTATTTCGGCTTAGTAAGTTGCTTCCATTAATGTTGTACTGATGAAACGTAGTATTGGACGGACGGAGTGGCATTGGTTAGCTGCATCTGGGGCGAAGAAGTATTTCATTTCTATCTGGTCGCGAGAATCACAAGTCAGCGTTGGAACCTGTTGGTTTCCATAACAAAAGCTCCCAGGTACATCTGGTAATACTATTTTCTGTTAGACTTTCATCACAAACTCTAAAAAGGAGATTGGGACAAGTGAGAGAATAGGGATCGTCGTAGGTGTCTAGCAGATTAGCAATCAAACGTTGTCTTTGAGTGGTAAAAATGGGACAGTGGAAGAAAAAGCGCTCGACAGGTTCGGTTTCAGAACGGACGGACGGGGGGAATGACGGACGGTCCGACGCTACGATGGACGGATGGACAAGCTGAATCCAGTATACCCCCCTATACATCGTAAATTATACTTATGCTTCGTATAATAATAAACGCTATCCAAGAGCAAATGTCTGAGTGCATTGTGCTCTGTACGCACCGGATTCCAAATGTGGACCCATTATTTCTGGTCCCTCATCTCCTAAGCAAATGAGTAGCATATTGACTCATATTTTGACCAAGCTCATCAAAAGTTATGTAAGGACTGATTTAGGTTGTTTACTCGATTGTCAACTGGTCTGAACATTGATAGTAAAATGACCATTTCGGATGTTCATAAACTATTCAGCAGTATCCCACATGATTTGAGATTTGAAACACAACAGTGTAACAAATTTGAAGTTTTCAGCTAGAACGGTTCGGCTTGTAGAGCGTCAATATAATTATATGAATATTTGCCATTTGGTTGCCATGGGAACCACAAAAAAACATCAAAATGTACCCAATTTGAATAGGCTAATGCTTTTCCACATAACAATGTCGCAAACAAATTTGAAATCTCCAGCTTCAATGGTCCGGTTTGTAGAGCGTCAACATTGTTACATGGATATTTTCTGTCTTGCAGCCATGGAAACCACAAAAGCCATTGAAATGTATCGAATTTCAATAGGCTTGTGCTTTTCCACACATCAATGCTGTATACCACATTTTAAGTCTCTCGATAGAACGGTTGAGCTTCTAGAGCGTTAACGTCGAATTCGGACGGACAGACGAACGGACGGAGATTTCTTGTCTTGTTGCCATGGAATCTACAAAAAACAGCCCAATGTAACTAATTTCAATAGGCTTGCTTTGACACACAGCAATGCCACATAACAAATTTAAAATGTCCAGCTGCAATACATGGGTATTTTCCGTCTGGCTGCCATGGAAACCACAAACACCATCGTAACATATTTAATTTCTATAGACTTGTGCTTTGCCACACATCAATGCTGTATACCAAATTTGAAGTCTGTAGATGGAACTGTTCAGCTTATGGAGTATTAACGTCGAATGTGGACGCTCCGACGGAAAGACAAAGCGGACGGACAGACAAGCTGAATCCAGTATACCCCTATACTTCGTAACGGGTGGGGGATATAATAATAAATGCTATCCAAGAGCAAAACCCGAAGTACATTCTGATCTGTACACCCACGGATTTCAAATTTGGACCCATTATTTCTGGTCCCTCATCTCATGAATTGAGATTAAACTATTCCCTACTAGCTCGTTCAACATCCAGACCCCATCCATGACTGATTATCTAAAGATTGCATTATAGGTAGAGTAAAACTCATTTCCTACCATAAATCATTTTGTTTTAATAACAGTCACTACTTGCCGGTTTTCAGCATGTATACTCATGGGTACAACAAAGACTCCGGTATACGCAACCCGAGTTTTGAGCTATTTAGAAATAGCCTTTTACAAAATTGAGAAAATTTTGTACTTGAATTCGAATTAATGGGGAAAACATATTATATCAGATATTGTTGTCCGAGACCAGCGACATACTGAGTTGAAAACAACTTTACGGGAAGAGGCTATCCGGAAGGCTTTATAGATAAAGGGATTAGGACAGCAACAAGTCATGCACTTTGTGAATTAAGACAGCCTTCCCAGAAAGTTGCAAGTGAATAGCTTGATTCCCTTTGTTGTCCTCCGTCACGAAGTGGTGGAAGGATTTGGAAATCCTAGCCGTCCGTCCTCCTGAGGGGGTCGTCCTTCCGTCCGTCCGACAAATCGACTTCAAAATTGAGGTGCTTCACATCAGTTAGACGGCCATTGATATTGATTTTCTCTGGGGTACATCTTCCAAAATGGCTGCCATTGACCATATTGGATTCCGTCCGTTCCGCATCTTGTAAACGCAATATCTTGAGAGCAATTTGACCAATCGACTTCAATCTCGTATGTAATCCACAATGGTTGCCATTAACCATCTTGAATTTCGTCCGTTCCGCATCTTGTGAACACGATATCTTGAGAACAACTCGACCAATCGACTTCAAATTCTAAAAGGTTCGTCACATCAGTTAGATGGCCATTGGTATTGATTTTCACTGAGGTACGTATTCCAAGATGGCTGCCATTGACCTTCTTGGATTCCGTCCATCCCGCATCTTCTGAGTGAGTGAGTGAGTAGGATTTAACGTCGTTTTCAACATTGTTTCAGTCATATCACGAAGGTGCCTACATGTGCCAGAACACGAGAGTGTCCACAGTTCCTATTATTCTGGACACTGATCAGCCCAGTCAGTACAGCACCCGCATCTTCTGAACGCGGTATCGTGAGAACAATTCGTCCGATTTACTTCAAACTTGTGAAGATGCTTCACATCAGTTAGATGGCCATTGGTATTGATTTTTATTGAGGTCGTATGTAATCCCATTGACCATCTTGGATTCCGTCCATCCCGCATATTCTGAACGCTGTATCGTGAGAACAATTCGTCCGATTGACGTTAAACTTCAGAAGGTACTTCACAACAGTTAGACGGCCATTGGTGTTGATTTTCAGTGAAGTACTATGTAATCCAATATGGCTGCCATTGGCCATCTTAGATTTCACTCATCCATATTTTAGCCATCTGTGTTGTGAACGCGATATATTGAGATCTATTCCATCCATCGATTTATAAACCTCACCATTCACAAAACCATATACAACTACAGACTTACATTCCAGTATTACACTACCCATTACTGCTTCCCAAACCTCCTCAACTTGTGTCAACAATTCGAGATAAACGTATCTTCTCACATACACATCCACTTTCTAAGTTATATTTAAGGAGATATTGGAAGCGTATTTGCTGTATGCTCTCAAACAGGCTACTTGGCGGAGGGCCTGCTAGCTACTCAGCTTGTTACCACCTACAACCCTAGCAATATCAACGTTTCCCAAGTATGATTAATTCCTTAAGTTTGCTAAAAACCATGCCTATAATCAAAGATATTGTCTCGAATATCAATAGCAAAGATCAAGTACAGGCTACAAGCTTAAATTGAATACTTATAAAGGGTTCAGTTTCCAGAATAAACGAGTGTCCAAATACAAAATAAACTCAAATAGTGGTGCATACATTCATATTTTAGAGGGGCCTAGTATCAGGTTCATCCATAAGGATTCCTATTTCAAGGTCAAATTTAATATGTCGCGTTGTTTCAAGTTTGTTGTCTACGTCCTTGTATGTGCTATCTGCGAAAATCTATATATCGGGCAAACAACTGATATACTTTCATGATAAACTGTACACAGACGATAGCTTAATAATGCAAGCCATTGTTTTCTGCAAGCTAGCCCACTTATTAGAGAATATGCTTAAAACTTAACCCACTTAACTTAAAGTTGTTCTTTTTACGATGTTCATGACAGTAATCAGGCTTTATTAGATGTCAAGGAAATCTTATTTATTGGAAAAAATGTGCCTTTCCCCGCTCAATGGTAGACACAGGCACCTGTACATTGGCTATTATTATAACTTGTGTAAGTATTATTTCAACTTCCATGTATGGGTTACGGTACGGATTTGCTATTTTTGGCACATCATGATGTCTTGCCGGAATCTTTGAAAACTGTTGACAGATTCTCTCTTGCATGAAACTAGCCTATGTTTATGTATACTATGATTGTTGTTCAGTTTTTGTTAATTTGGTGCCATTGTTGTAGTATAAAAGATAGAATAGGTCTTTGGGTTATGGACGCGGAAATTCATTAATGGACGACAGCTGAATATTGAATGACGGACTAGACGCTTGTATTACTTGCTTCTTTTATTCAGCTCACTTAATAATGTATTAAAGTTTATAGCTAGTTTAGCATGATTTAACTTGGGAACCCATGGATGTGCAGTCAGAATATAATGTAGACAGTCAATTGGGCTATTTGTTATATTTCTTGTATCACTACTCTAAGACCATTTGTTAAATTAATATAAGTTAAAAACAGTGGTTTTCTAAGGTGGAAAAGTGGTATAAGAAATATAAGATATAGCCTGGACTATCTACATAATATATTCCGAATACAATTTCGAATTTTAAGTTCTTTTTGAGAAATATTGTACATAAGTAATGACATGATTTATATACACTGTAAAAATTGGCGACATGTTTAACGTCTCAAAATGAAACATGATTTTGTCCCAACTTTTGGGACATGTGAGTACGTACATATTTCATTTGGAAACGGCTTCATGTTTCAATTTGAAACACGTGTCATCCTCATATGTGTTAATGATGTCTCAATATGGACACGTCGCCGTTAAACATGTGTCCGTTTGAAACATGTGACATCTTGCACAGTGAAACATGTGTTGTATGTACATCTCTCAATCTGAAACATGTTACGACCGACTACATGTTTCAAAATGAAACGTCTAAGCCCAAACATGACTCTGTCCCAACTTTTGAGACATGTCGCAACCGAAACGTGTCCGAACATATCTCAAACTTGGAAGTTATTCAAAATAGTCTATCTCCCATTACATGTTTCATCAGATCGCCAGATCGCCTGAAAGAAACAGAAATACACGAATCGTTTATTAAATTCAGCTTGCATCTGTTTTTATTCTCTTATCCTCGATGGAAGTCCAACTCGGGTGTAAACCAACAATAACGATAGGCTACAGACAGGAACATATACAATAGACAAGCTTGCTCCTCAGGTTAACAATGCATGTGATCATTCCAGACAGATATATGGTCGGTACATCATAATTCCTGATGTGAACCCATTTATCATGGTGTGCAAAAAGTTCATGACAATAATGTGCTCATGATTTGGTGAACTAGATCACAGATTTACACCAAATGGTACATTTACATTCAGATATTAACCAAAATAATAATTTACTCAAGTTGCCACATCGGTCTGTTGACATGACACAGCCTAATCCAGCGCACAGGAAGCAGCTCTCAACAGGGGTACTATATTGCATACAGATATTGACCATACTTGCTGACTTAGATACATGAATGTCTGTAACTTGAAAATGATTCTATCATTCATTCATCTGATCGCGGTAAATATCTCCGAGTGAGAGTCGTTGAAATTCCATTCCATTTCGGGAAATGGAATACGGATAATACGGATTATTAAGATAACGGAGTTCTGGACTCGTCTCGAGTTGCCGCAACAGTGGTCACAGTGAGAGAGGAAGGAGGAAAATTGTTTTACACATCAACAATATTCAATATTTTCATAAAGATAAAAAATAATATCCCCTTTCTCCTCCTGGTTTTATCTTCGCATATCCAAGTCGAACACCACCCGTGTTGCATTGACTGAACATATAAACACAATATCTGATCAGAATAAGAGTTTGATGATGTCATAGCTCTATAAATATTCCGTGATCCATATTAGGAGGAGTGCAATGTATGACCTCTTTAAAATTCAATTTTGATTGACTATTCGAAAGAAATTAACATCAATACAACCACCATTTGCCATATTTGGAAATCTCACAGGCTGACATCAAAGAAAATCCTCGCTGCACTGTGTTGGCAAGCTCTTATCTTGATTGGCTATGCGACATCACGTGCGTTTCCTAGTTTTTTTTTTACCAATTTACTCTATCCAATAGGTCAAGGTAAGTGACGAAACATTAGTGTAGTATTTAACTTGAAATGTGAAGATGCCTGCATGGTTTGGTGTCATTTGTGTCATACAATGGCCGAATCTCGCGCAAGGCTGTAAGCGTACATAGAGCAATCGTATTGTCCAGAAAATATCCTGATGCGCTACACACATTTAAAATACTGGATGTAGCTCTGGTCACACAAAGAACACAGTTGTTGTTTCTTCCAACGCGAGCCCTCAATGATACCCCATCAATGTCACTCTTTTTTTATAGCGACACTGCTGTGTATTTTTTTTTTGGTATGAATCATTGGCAAATTTAAAGTGGCGATCATGTGGGGTACCAGAAAAGTGGTGTTTTACCTCTTTCTTTTCATTTTTCATTTCATTTTTATTTCACCCAAGCATTCGAATATATACAATAAAAATATAATACATAGGCGGGATTAAAACCCCAGGGGGCTTGTTCTATCCCAAGAAATAATAAAGATAGAGGTTTGATGTAATACCGGTGAAAATTAAATACCTAGCTTTTTTTTATATAAACTACAAAAAAAAATAACAAAAAAATAACCTAACAAGATATAGTTTCAAATTCCACGAATTTTCCAAGTCGAACATTTAGAAACTGTATACTCAGAAGAAAATGGCGTGATTTTCCAGAATGTGGGTTTTGATACAAGATTTAAATTGTGAGATCGAAGTACAAGATTTCAAGTGAGGGGGTAACTTGTTCCATATTTTCGGGCCTTTGATTCTGGTGCTATATAAGGATAAGTCCGAAAGATAAATATGTCGATAAAGATTTAAACTGCACTGTCTAGTTGGGTATCTATGAACCAGAGATAGTTTTATGAAGTAAGACTGAAATTCTTTAGGCATCAAATCGTGATGGTTAAAATATTTATTAACGAATATAAGAACTAAATACTCATTTAATTGTTTAACAGATAATATTTTCAATTGAACAAATAGTGGGGCTGTATGGTCATATTTTGCTGAACAAGTAATTAATCGTATGGCCTTTTTTTGCAAGGTCTGTAAATGATTAAGATGACTGGAATATGTATTGCCCCACACAATATTACAATATGATAAGTACGGGAAAATCAAAGAATAATAAAGTATATACAGTGACTTTTTGTTGAGGCAATCTCTTATATGGTGAATGATACCGATATTTCTACTTATCTTTTTAGATAAGTCTTCTATATGCGATACCCAATTGAGTCTGTCGTTGAAATGTACCCCGAGGAATTTGAACTTTTCAACCTGTTCTATGTCTATACCGGATATGGATAATTTGGGCTGGTTTCGAAGCTTGCACCGTTTAGAGGGTTTTATGAACATGTACTTAGTCTTTTTAACATTAAGAGAGAGTTTGTTACATGCGAACCAATTATATAAATTGATGAGCTCTCTCGACATAGTTTCCATCAAAAGCTCAGGGTCGTCATTTGACAGGGTGACAGATGTGTCATCAGCGAAAATTAGAATTTCCACGACACGACTTGCAGCAATGATGTCATTGATATAAATAAGGAAAAGAACCGGACCTAAAATAGATCCTTGTGGTACTCCACATGGCACCTTTTGAAACGATGATATTGTATGATTATATTGAGTACACTGGGTTCGAGACGATAAGTAACTATGAAACCATTTGTTAGATGTTCCCCTAAACCCATAATGATCTAACTTGTATAGAAGGAAAGTTGTGATAGAATATTTCTTAGCCTCTCTGGCAGCAACTAATTTATCATGCAGCGACATAACCGCTAAGAATGTGGAATGATTAGCTCGGAATCCATACTGGTTGGCGCAAATTATATTGTACGTTTCTAAGAAGGCGACCATTCTGTTAACTACAAGCTTTTCAATTATCTTGCTCAGACAAGGCAGTACCGATATAGGTCGATAATTTTCGCATATATTAGTTTCACCGTTTTTGAAGAGAGGGGTTACTTTTGCAATCTTAAATGCTTTCGGAACTACACCCAGACCGAAAGATAAATTTGTAATATGACACAAAGGTTCTAAGATGAAATCTAATACCGGTTTAATTAACGATAAACGTAATCCATCAAGTCCGGGTGCACTATTCTTTAGACCATTCACAACCTCTTTGATCTCAGATGGGGTGCACGGGTCTAACTGGAATTGATCTCGACATGGATCATTTAGAAATTCCTTATAGTCATTCAAAGAGGAAGGAATTTTTGCTTCAAGTTTGGAGGCTACAGAGCAAAAGTGATCATTAAATCCATTAGCAATTTCTATTGGGTCATATTTGTCAATGTTGTTTATTTTAAATACAGCTGGGAGGGCAGAAGATTTCTTTCGATTCAGGAGATCATTTAATATTTTCCATGTGCCTTTGATATCGTTGTTACATTCATTAAATTTTACTTCAAAATAGTTCTTCTTGGCTAGTTTTAGGGTGCGATTTAACTTATTCCTGTACAATTTATATTCTTTCGTTATTGCGGGATCAGTTCTTCGTACATGTTGTCTAAAAAGTCTATTTTTTTCACGGATGGAGTTTAAGAGTCCGAAAGTTATCCACGGTTTGCGGATTCTTGTTTTTGGAGACACAGAGGTTACCAACGGGAAGCATTCGTTATACACAAAACTGAACTCTTTACTGAACTTATCAAGCGCGTGGTCAACATCAGTATTTTCTTTATTAACGCAATCCCATGTAGTATGTTTGATTTTTTCATGAAACAATTATTTTTGTTCCAGGGTGATTTTTCGGTGAGAGAAAGTGTGTTGTGGCTGTGGATCAGATATTGATGCTTTATTTATATGAAATACCGGGAAATGGTCAGTCACGTCAGACAGAAGAATACCAGACATCAGTGAATGTTCATGATAATTTAAGAAAATATTATCAATCAATGTCGCCGTATGAGATTTTACACGTGTGGGTTTTGTTATTTTAGGGTAAAAATAGTGTGTTTTCATAATCTCTAAAAAATCCTTTGTTGGACCATGGCGATCAGTTTTAAATAAGTCAATGTTAAAATCGCCCATGATTATGCATTTGTTCTTGTCAGGTTTTAGAGTGGCCATCATAGACTGTAAACTGTTGTTGAAATTTTCAAGATTTTTTCCAGGTGGTCGATAAATAATGCCCACAGTGTAAGTTTCGCTATCCAGCTGAATATCAGCGAAAAGAGATTCATACTCGCCATCCTTTTGTTGATGGGACAAGTCCTCGCGGATGACACATCGGCTGATATTATCTT
>JAVTVY010005125.1:0-40727 GCA_036873755.1 Hanleya hanleyi | reverse complement strand
CGCCTCTACACATGAGGTGCTCATTTCGCTGTTTTCTCTGCCGGCTGAAAGCAGTGCCTAGGCCCCGCAAGTAGTGCCCCGGCGAGGCATGTTATCGAGCAGTGAATCGAAATAAAATTTGTGGCTGAATAGAACAAATACAATACTTGCCAGTGGTACCAACGGCTTTCTATTAATCGTTGCAACGAAGGCGAAAAAAAATCGGGAAAATTCTGGTCTTTGGCAGAGATTACGTTTAGGGGTTAACGGATCGGGACTTTTTTTTATTTAGGAGCCTGAGGCCTATTAGGTGGGCTTATTTCATCCAATCAGTCTGATATCAGACATGGGCTTGCATCATTCAATTGCCCGGAAGCTTGAAAAATTTCACGCGTTTTCATCAAATACTTTGCGCGCTATGCGATTTTTGCTACATGTACCCCCATGAAAATACAACAGTTTTCGGCTAGCTAAAGCACACATCTGGACTTGGCGATCAGGTCCGGATTTGTAAAGATACCATAACAAACGCTATGATTAGTTCTTGAATGGATGACCCATATATTCCTACATATTCGGAAACCTGTTACTAGCGTGTTGGTCCTTCCATTGAATTATTGTCATTTTTGCGATACGATACTATTAAAAACGCTAATTTTCGGCAATTTTGTGAATTAAATTTGATTTTGCTAAAAATCAGAAGCGTGAAACTATCGAATTTAGTTATATATTAACCAGGAATGTTTCCTCTACAAATAGATGCCAAAAAATGCCAATTCGAAAGGAGGACAATGCAAATAATATTACAAAATCTGTCCCCACCCCCCATGTCAGGCATATAAATTCAGGATTACCCTTCCGGTTTATGTCAGACGTTAGCCAGGGTCAAACGAATCTTTCTGTACCAGATATTGTATTATTATTGCAGGCATCAGAGTTCAGGTACTTCTCATAAACTTGACAATTATTTCAGGTTTCTGAGTTCCACTGAGAGTGAATAAATAGCCACTGATGCAGGTAAAAAAATCCAAAGATGGAGGATAATCCAGTTAAAACTAGTCTGTAATGTCTGTATCTGACAACTTAAGCATCCTCAGCCGGGTCTCTGATCATTCTGTTATACCGTGAGACTGATTGGATTAGTGCTGATATCGGCCAGTTCATTTTGAGACAAATATGGACATTACAATGATCACACGTTCTCACCAGAAATCAGCATTTTCGACCATTTTAGCATTTCAGCAAGGCACCAGATGATGTAAATCCACAAAATTCAAAAAGAAATCAATCCATTCAGTGTAACTTGAAAATATATCTTGGTCGTACAGACTTGAGACGGTAAACGGCTGATAAATGTCACGAATAGCCGATTTTAATCAGTAAAACCACACAACAAATATACCCCCTCCCCTTAATAAAACGATTCCACCCGACCTCAACCCCCACATTGAATGGAATCTTGCGAATTCCCACCAAACAATAGATAAGTTGGGCTACGATACCCAATTTAGCGGTGTATACCTTACCTAGAGTCCATTTTCCAACACAGTTTGGTCAAATGCGTTCAAAAAATGTTGATGTAGTAGGCATCAGACTCCTAAATAATTTACACGTTCGGCAGTATTAACAAAACTGTACCTAGCTGGTTCCCTAATCAATGTTAGACATTCATCTTTCGACAGGAAGTAGTTTATTTCAAGCGCTACAAGGTGACCAACTTCTTGTCAAACTTTTACCGTCAAAATTTTAAGCTGTGCGCGCCTCTACACATGAGGTGCTTATTTCGCTGTTTTCTCTGCCTGCTGAAAGCAGTGCCTAGGCCCCGCAAATAGTGCCCCGGCGAGGCATGTTATCGAGCAGTGAATCGAAATAAAATTTGTAGCTGAATAGAACAAATACAATACTTGCTAGTGGTACCAACGGCTTTCTATTAATCGTTGCAACGAAGGCGGAAAAAAATCGGGAAAATTCTGGTCTTTGGCAGAGATTACGTTTTTATTTAGGAGCCTGAGGCCAAATCTCTCCAACCACCAGTCCGTTTTCTCCCCGTCCCGTGATAGCCTGTGTTTTTTATGGCAGACTTCACTGATGTCAGAAGAGCGGCAAATAGTTGGTCATCATTAATCGGAGACAAATTTAACACCTGCAAGATAACGAAATGAGAAATAAAAATAATTGTCTACAGACAAAATGACCTCGAATCAGTGTTTTTGTAGTCTTAAATATAGTGATTTTTGCTTTGTGGTTTTAATGAGAAAGAGACTGTTCTCATTGAAATTAAATTCAGGAAAATGCTTTTCAGTTCAGTGTTAAGGAGTTGGATGTCTAAAATAGCCAAACATCGCATGATCCTAATATTTATCCGTAGAGTAATTCTGTTTTCGTTTTCGTTCAGAAACAAAATCGTTGATTTATGTACCAGTAGGCTATCTATCGCGTTTAAAACAATAACAATGTATTCCCAAAATATATTATACTTGCCCGTTACCATAAGTCCACACACTATATTATCCTATTTTGAATTTCTATTTTGAGAAAATAGAAAATTAACATATCGAAAAGAGTGAATCGATATTATATAATTACCTGTATTTTGAAGAAACTGATAACAGCATAATCCATTCCTCCAGATATGGGCTGGATTTCTTGCATCGGTGATCTTCATTTCTCAGAAACACCTACAGAAAATGAGAATATATGAATCTGTATTGAATGTCCCATTTCTGATACCAATTGAAGCTTTTTCCAGTTGGGTTCATCATGATCAGATACAAGCGTATCAGGTCAGGTTTGATTGGTTCACCATCGAACTCATAGGACGAAAATGAGAACTGGTCAATCACGAAGCAGGTGCCATGCGCACACGCAATAAAAATGTTGATTCCAGTAAGCCTCCATTGACAATTGAACCATTACAGAAACTGTGACTGGCTGAATGTTGAAGATTGGCTTCAAATTGTATCCTCTAGCCAATCGATTTTTTTAAATTTTAAATTGGCCAATCAAGTGCTTCAAAACCTGGAAGCTATCCCATGATGCACGGTTGTAGCGATCAGCAATATTTCAGCTATATAGCGAAGATCAAACAAAATTCTAAGTACTCAAGTCACTAACTTAGTAATCCAAAGCATTAAAACGTACACACATTAAAACTTATGTAACAGCCCGATTTCTCTCAAATAACCCAAGATGCAATCCTCCCTCACCCGACTAAAAAGATCTTTCAAAGTAGTCGCTCGATAATAAGTATCTCTTACAATCTTAAAATCTATGCATTCGATAAGAATACGTCTCACCGTGAGATGTTCGTGGCATGGAACACACCTTGGGACTGGCTCTCCATTCAGATCTATTAGCAAACTTTTCCCCATTTTTTCTTTTTCGTCGATCAATCTCAATTCTTCTCTTCCTTGGATATCATGCATTTAACACAAATTATACGAAACGTAATTACTGGAAGTCAAAAGAGCGAAATTGAAGACTTACCTCTATTCGTTCGTCTATTTTCTCCTGCAGTTCGGGGTAGGTTTCCACAGCCCACAAGAACAGGCGATGAAAGGCAAAGAAACCCGTCAGTAAGTTATCACTGCCCCGCAGTGCATCCACGAAATCCTCTAACGTGGTCGCCATCAAGTTTGGGAGGATGTTGATGACGGACGAAGCGACTGGGTCCGTTGTCTTCTTTGGCCATCTATTGCGGAAGAGTTTGGACAAAGCACCAATCGTCTGTTCGAACTGTTGTTTTATGCAGGCCCCATGATTGGGGTGAATGAACAAGGGTAGAACGTCTGATATTTCCTCTTTCACGGAGTTGTGGACAACACCAACAGTTTTCTTCATGTTGTGAAAAGCGCCATGAGTCAGAAATTCACAAGGGGATGACAGAAATGGTCTGGTTTTTGGTCCATAATGCTCTAATCCGAATCCAAACAGTTCTTCGTTCGCCTGTGGGTTGTAACTTGAATTCATAGTCTCTTTTGAAATGTAACAGGTGATCTGTTTATCCTGTCTCTCGGCCATTTTGGACGAACCAGCGCCGACGCAATCCAAGGGCGGATAAGGAAGCGCTGTGGCATGACCACAGTCAGGACAGGTAAAGTCTGTTATTAACTTTTCGTTTTCTAGTGTCCTGAATTTCAGATCTTCTAAATAAGCTGAGAGAATTCAACAACAGAGTTTGGATAGTGTATCCTGGCGACCAGCCATAATTCTGCTCCGATTTCCACTCTTGATGGTAGTCAGAATAGTTTGACAAGAGAGACATGCAGAGTTGGGTCCTCTTTTCGCCATTCCTGGATGCGCCATGCGAATATCGTAGTCCCATCGGCATAAACTCCGCTTTGGGAGCAGCATACGGATAATTTTCCCCGATGAATACAATCACGTGAACAACCAGTCCGTCACAGACGATATTACAATGCCATTCCCTGAAGTTATTCTCAAGAGGTGCAACCGACAATCGAATGACAGTGCAGTGTACGGCACAGTTGCTTGATAAATTCTGCTAAACGAAAAAAAAAAAAATTATTTTAGAGCTCATATGCTATGTTCGAGAGTGGTAATTTGAAATATTACAATTCATAATTACCGCATCCCAATTAATATCCCCGCTATTATCGAATTGGGTTGATTTGACTATTTAGTAACCAAATGAGGTCTGAGCAAGTTAAGGACCTCACAGCCTGATTTATATTAATTAAATATTCTAGACAATAAATACAACGCTACCGGTCCCTCTCCCTCAACTAATAATATACGCAAATAGTCTGTGAAGGTGTTAATTAGTGAGAGATATTAGTGGCCTAGTTCAATTTTCAAACAAAATATCTGGTGCGATATAGGAAAATACCACAAACCGGTTTTAACAGGGGAGAAGATAGCAGACCCGGATTTTACGGCATGTAAAATCACACTCCTTTCCCGATTTGCACTGGTGTGAAACAAATGGTGGTCCAGGATACCAGTGTCCGGTAACCTATGCTTTACCTAAGGCAGACTCTGATATCCAATGTCCCTCCTCAGATGTCAGTGTCCGGGCTGGATTAAATCATAGCAAGCGGACACTCACATCTGAGGGACCATCGTTTCTTTCACACCAGTACTTCCTCCGATTAACTTGATTATTATTTAGGTATTGTTTTCTCGCGATGATAATATTGTTGACATGCTATATCTTCTGTCTAATATCACACTCAAAAGGGCTTTCAGAAAATAATTTGAGAATAATATATATATTTTTTACCAATTCATACCAATAAGATTTGGATAAAACCTCTCTTTTATATTGAGCACCGATTTTACCCGAAGACTTAACAGGGTGAAGCATGTAGCACATATAAATAATATGCTTACATAGTAAATATATGAATGAATGAAGGGTTTTCCGATTAAACAATAGTGTTTATATTCTCGAACACAATTTACGATCACATTTTGATTAAAAAAAATAATAATTGTTTCTTTTCTCAGTAAAATGAAGTTACTTGAAATATCAGATTTTTCCGCTATGTATTTCCCCTATGAACTCCGCATGACAGTTTCTCGGCATATATTGAGAAATAGCAGTGAATGATTTATATCAGATGGCCTTTGCAATATATACTCCCTTAATGACGTCAGCACATCGACCCATTCATGTTTCTGCATATTTTTTTTGCCGGCATACGTCGTGACCTGCAAACCAAATTAAATCATGATCGTATTTTTGAACATTACAAACTGATACCGCGCTGGATGACTCATTCAAATGCTAAATATAGGCTCGCTGACTAACAGAAATCCGAATACAGTTCCGAATATATGGCAGAGTTCACAGCACGGAATTTTGCGTCTCTGTGAGGAGGCAGTCTAAAAATAGCTCTTGTCTTTTTTTCGTAAAAGGCACGTCATCTGAACGAGTTTACTATCGCAGTATTCGTACAAAGTGTATTTATCAGAGACGAACTTAAATTCGTGAAATCTGGAGTCTCTTCATTTGGAAAGATTCTTTTTCGCATTATTTAGAGTTTAGAAAGGCTTATCACTGTAAAACTTCGATTAGTGACATTTGAAATTTACACGATACGTCGGTTATTTGAAGGCTTGATGGTTGCGACAAAAGAATGTATGTGGCCTAGTTTTATATGAGAGAGAGAGAGGAAGAATTGAGGTTTAACGTCGCGTTAAGCAATATTTCAGCTATATTGCGACTGATTAAATGTTTGTTTTAATATGTTTGTTTTAATATGTATGTATCCATGTATGTGTGAATTTTATACATGTGTGTGTGTATGTACGAATTCTATATGTATATACCGGTGCACTAGATTGACGTTTGTATATACAGTTAATTTGTTAGTTAATTGGTATTTGTTAGTTAGTCATCGCGACGCGGGAGAACACGCCGTACAGCCCGTTTCCTCAATCTGCTCTACAAACGATCCCTCTTATCTGTGTCGCGTTGACCCTGTGTAATCTCCACATTCTTATTAAAAGTCATTCCTAACTTAATTTCCATTGTGATGTTTGTTACCAATGGCTATCCACGCTAAATTGAATTTATCTACTGCATGACTTCAACACAGGTATGGCTAGCTCGTTAATTATTGGAATTGATGTAATTTTAGGGTCACTTTACGGGTCAAATGAGGTCAAAACTGAGGTAAAATTTTGTTTTATTTCATATAATTTGTGCTGTTTGTCATTCACTTTTGTATGCAGTATGGTTCAAGGTATAGGTGGATACTAAGACAACTTTGGCAATTTGAGGTCATTATGAGGTCATTTCGAGGTCAAATTGTATCGTGGTGTCACCAGAATGATTAAAAATCGAGAGCAAAGACTTTCTGTAGTTTTAGAATATTATATTTGACTATATTTGAGCCCATTTCTGTAATTCTAGTGATTAACCATTATGCGTTAATTCAAAATGGCACTCATGTGGGTTCATCCATAAATCGCCCATTTTCAGGTTATTCATTTACTAGGCATTAGCCTTAGCCCATTGTGCAAATTAGTTAACACAAAGGAAACTCCCATCAAAGCCTAGCATCTTTCGCTTAGTTTGAGTCTGTTTGCTTAATTCTCAGCTTAAAATATGTTTCAAATCAAAATGGCGGACAGGTGGGGTAATCTGAAAGTCACATTTTTTCGTGTAGTTCAAGGCATTATTCTTACCTTTCTGCGCAGATTTATCAAAACCGAGGGATCTATATACATAGCCTAACATTTTATTCCCATTTTGCATCTATTTACATATGCCAAAAATCAAGATTTGATGGTCAAATTCAAAATGCCGGCAATATGGGGGTCATCAGAAAATCACACTTTTGGCCGTTGCCCGTATAATTCAAGGCATTTTTCTTAGTTCATTATGCAAATTTGTCAAAACCGATGGATCTCTAAGCATAGCCCAACATCCTATGCCCATTTTGAATCTATATTCACATCCCACAGATCAAGATTTGATGGTCAAATTCAAAATTGCGACCATATGGGGTCATTTGAAAATCACACTTTTTCCAGTTGCTCGTGTAGTTCAAGGCATTATTCTTACCTCACTGAGCAATTTTTCAAAACCGAGGGATCTCTATGCATAGCCTAACATCATATGCCCATCTTGCGTCTATTTTCATATGCCAAATCAAGATTTAATGGTCAAATTTAAAATAGCGATCATATGGGCCATCTGAAAACCACAGTTTTGGCCGTTGCTGGTATAGTTCAATGCATTAGTCTAAGCTCATTATATGCAGATTTATCAAAACTGTGGGAGCTTAAAGCATAGCCCAACAATGTTTGCTCTTTTTGAATCCATTTCCGTATCCCTAAGATCAAGATTTGATGGTCAAATTCAAAATGGTGGTCATCTGAGAATCATAGTTTTTTCATTTTGCTCGTTTACTTCAAGGCACTATTCTTCGCTCATTGTGCAAACGTATCAAATCAGAGGGATCTCTTAGCATAGCCTAACAACTTTGAATCCATTTTGAATCCATTTACATATCCCCAAGATCAAAATACGATGTTCAAGTTCAATATGGCAGCTGTGTGGTGTTATCTGAATCTCTTGATTTTCTATGTTGCTCGTGTATATCAAGGCATTATTATTAGTTGATCGTGCAAATTTATCAAAATCGACGGGTCTCGCGTCCTAGCCAGATACCATTTGCCCATTTTGAATCTATCTGCTTAGACGTCAGATTAAAAATGATAGTTAAATTCGAAATGGCGACCATAAGGATTTATCCGGAAATTTTTCTTTTTTTCACGTTACTGTTAGAATATTTTTATTCTGGGTACATTCTGGGTGCAGAATAACGCCATAGCAATTTCTCAAAGCCAAGCCCATTCACAAAACAGATCGATCTGACTATTTATGTGCCTAGTTGGGCTCTATTCATACAATCATCAGCTAGAAAAATAATCATCGACAGACAATAAAATGGTTACATAATGGTTATTATGCCTACCTTAAGCCCTACACTACATACAACTAATTCCGCCTGTCTATCCATTCATAACAATTAGTATTGCAGATATTAATTTATCACCGATTTGTACCCATTTTTGACCTCATTTACCAAATGGTTAACGTAAAATGATCTTAATTTGAATAATTAACGTGTTATCTATAATTAATTTAAACCTTACCCAACATACTACTAATTGAGTTTGGATACTCACTCGTAAAAATTAGTGAGCACTGTGAATTTATAACCGATTTTGACCAATTTTTGACCTCAATTGACCCAAAAGTGACCTTAATTCTAATAATTAACGTGTTATCCATGACTACATCCAACTCTACACTGCATTCAACTGATTCATACCCAATCATAACAATTAGTACTGTGCATATAACCGATTTTCACAAATGTTTGACCTCATTTGACCCAAAAGTGACCCTAAAATGACTTTAATTCTAATAATAAAGGAGTTATCTAGGACTACCTTACACTCTACACTACTTACAACTAATTCAGCTTGGATACTCAATGGTAACAAACAATACGGTGGATGTTAATTTATAACCGATTTTTACCCATTTTTGACCTTATTTGACCTCAAGAGTGACCCCAAAATGACCTTAATTGACGAAAATCATGGTGGTATCGCCACCCACCTTGATCCCTAACATGGCACACCCAAGGTTATTTCACTCACAGTGTGACAACCAGTTTGGTTCGTGGAGGACATACATGTAGGATTACCCGGAGAGAACCACCGCCCGTCGGCAAGTAACTGGCAAACTTTCACACATGCACCAGCAGGGCTCCAACTCGGTGACTGCAACATCTATACTACGTCCTGTATACTTTATCGTACGTAGTATAGAGGAAGGTCCCACCGAAGCTGCACTGGCATCAATTCCCGATAAGTGTTATCTTTGTCATACTCTAAATGAAACCTCTCGATATCTGAACACCCTTTACCTTCTCAGCATTCAACACATAACCATTGATACTCTCCGATCATTACATTTGTTAATCGGTTAATTGGGTTGATTACAGGGGGGGGGGTCGAGGTAGGGAATAAATGACCCCCCCCCCTCTTGTAATCAACCTAATTAACCAATTAACAACGGTAACGAGCCCCTGTGATTCACTTGTGCCATATCCTGTTGTGGACCTGCGTATCAGCAAGTACTGGGTACAATATGCGTGTCGTTTGGTTTACTGCGTAGCGCGCTATCTATACTCAGCGTGATTGTGCGTACATGATCGAGCAAACATCCTACACCTTTACATGCGGAGTACTTATGCAATAATTGAAACATCCTACCTTGAATATTCCGGCAGAAATAGTTCCTATAAAAGGTGAGCGGTGCCTAGTTCTTACAAAAAAATGCTTTGTTTTGTTATGATGACCACTTTATGTAACCATGCAACAGCAATTGTAAACTACTACACTATATATATTTGTATTTGCTAGCATGTAACATTTGTTGTTATATAAGTCGCCTGAACAGGTGACCTCGATGTTCGTGGACTAGAACAGCTAGCACACTATAATTCGAGAATTATTTGTATGTTTGTTCTCTATTCCCCCGTAATCCGCTGGACGGAATAAGTTATAAATTGGGGTGCGCCAGGCCGGCTTTTTTTTCCGGTTCTAGCATTCCTGGTCCCGGGGAAGGCGGAAGGGGGAGGGGAGTGCTGGCCATGCCCTCATTTATAGTGTGTTCACGTTATATATATATACAATTTTTAGCGACGACTCAGTCCAGTTCTTCCCGGGATCGAGCATGAGACCTGCCGCTTGCGAGGTGAGTGCTCTACCTCAAGACCTCAGCAGCGCGATTTGCCTACATTTATGTCGAGGCTGTATATGGTATACCCAGTATGACCAAGTGAAAGATTGCGATCTAACATTCTGTAGATAGACATTGTCCAAATTGTGTTTTGTTTTAGAAATAATGTTTTCATAAGCGTGCTAAATCGTTTCTTTACGCACGGTTAGTGTGGGAAAGTTTATAAATTTTAGGGCGTCGCCCTTGCTCTAAAATTTATAAACTTTCCCACACTAACCGTGCGTAAATTAACGATTTAGCACGCTTATGAAAACATTATTTCTATTCTATTGCACTACTCAAATTGATTATCAACAAAGATTACAATGAAAGATTGAAAAATATGGTAAACGTTCACAACCTTTCTTCCCTTTGTTGAAATGTGCCGTCCGCCTCAGTTGGCAGGGTGTCAATATCATTGGACGAGTTTATGTGGTCTCTCAGAAGGGGGAGCAGTGAAACGTAAATGCAACAAGCCTATTTGTGTGGCATTATTAATCAATCACGATGGAACCAACAAATAAACTTGAGACAGAAATTTACGTCTTTAATAAATATTAATTTACAGCTTTTTCTCAAACAATGAAAAATGTTGGCAGTATTTATTTAATTAGGAAGGAAATTTATGTTCATGGTGCTATTGGAAACATTGGCATTTTGGAAAAAAATCCCGCCAAGAACAGATGTGAAATTACAAACATTTCATGTCGTTTGTAATTTCTGTGGCCTGTAACCGACATCACATCAATGATAGACACACCCGCCTAAAGCAGAACCGTGGCAGTTGCTGATCTCAAGCAATGATTGGTGTAACGGGTAATCTTTAGATGTATTTATTTATAAGACTTGATTATAATATAGAACGAATGTGATACATTTAATATCCGTATTTCCTATTTCGTTTGCCTGCCAGATCTCTTAATTTCTCATCGTCAGCGGAGAAAAATCTACCTTTGTTCAGCTAGTCACACTCGTGTTGTGTATCATTTAAAACAGCAAGAAGATATTTATCATCTGCGTCTCTCGTGAACTTTTCGATCTCCGCTTCTCTAGATAATTCATATCTGAAAGCACGTCTTGTTTCTCCTGTTGATCTGTTTCTTGTGTATACTCGTATGTCCTAATTGGTTTGTAAATATCTGCGATTATACATTTTCTGCCTTTCAAAATAAAATAAAGTTCCTACTTACAGGATATCCATTGTATTTGTTTATTCGAGTGAGTGAGTGAATGAATAGGGTTTAACGTCGCTTTCAACATTTTTTCAGCTATATCACGACGGGGAAGGGAAGGGAGGGGAGGGGGAGAGGCAGGGGAACCTACTTGTAACAGAGCAGATCTAATGCTGCCATTTTATAGTGCTGTCCCACTGAAATATCATGCCGTAGGCAGACATGACACCCCACTCAGTCACATTATACTGACACCGAGCGAACCAGTCCTTGTTCTATCCTCTTAATGCTGAGCGTAAGCGAGGGAGCAACAAGTTCCATTTTTCAAGTTCCATTTTTCGGTATGACCCGGCCTGGGATCGAACCCAGTACCTACCGCTTACGAGGCCGACGCTCTAACCATTAGACCACCGCAGTGCGGTTTGTTTATTCGATTGTGCATGCAGGCAGATGAGACTTTGTCCTGCCATTTATCACCCGCCCTGTGAAATGGATTCTCCCGAGTGAACACCTGTACGTGTCAAGATCACGGGTGTAGATTTCATACGTCACAAAGTTCTTAACCGTGCTAAATCGTGTAATAATTGCACGGTTATCAGTGTGTAATAGGTGTAAGTGTTATAGAATAATAGGTTCTCACATGAGTTCATTTCTAGACGACTTTTCCCACACGAGTTTGAGAAAAATGTGCCCTGCACGAGCTTTAGCGAGATGAGGGCACATTTTTCTCAAACGAGTGTGGGAAAAGTCGTCTAGAAATGAACGAATGTGAGAGCTTTTTCTCATATAACATATCAGAGAAGCTAAAATAAAGGCTGACGTCCCATTTTCGACCGACGATGTTGTAAGCGCAAAACCAGGTCAAGCGCGCAATACTACTATTGGGCACTTTGGTCCATGAATGGGCCGAATCACACCCAGGCTACAAGCGCTGAACAAAAGAGAACACAATTTTTATAAGTAATACACTACTTTAATGACACCGAAATTACGGTTTGGCCGATTTCAAAACACATGTTTACATTCGACATATACTGTAGCGTGAAAGTTCACTCAGGGCTAGGCGACTGACACTAAACAGTAACATTGTAACAAGCAGACGATGAAAATAGTGCGTGACGTAACGGCATGACGTCAGCTCATGGTAGACAATTTTTCTACAATGGTTTTCTCCCATAGGAAACGGTCATGTTATATGAGAATATGTTATATCTATGATTTATCATTTGGGGTGAATGGGAAATGTACATGCATGCTTCATGAGGCTGTATGTAGAATACTCTGGATAACTGTCAATAAGCATCAGATCCGACATTTAGTAGTTGACCATCGTCCAAATTGTCTTCCAATGTTAAAGTATTCTGAAGTTATTTCTATCATAGACCACAAGAAGATAATAGAAAATGAGTGAGTATGATTTTAACCTCGCTCTGCTTTTTCTGCTGAGCGCCAAACAAAAGTGCATGTTCGCTGAGGCTGTACGTTTACCGATAACTTAATGTAAGCGTCAGATACAACATCCGGTAGCAAATCATCCAAACAAACCATGGGGCCATTGGATAGGCAGGTATTGTAATCAGGAAAGCTGAATACTACACATTGTCTTGATCAGCAGTGGGTGTCTTCGTATATGTTTTTGTTGTTAAAAATATATTTCAAGTTTAAATAATAAAATTAATTCCCCCATTTTCATACATCACGATTGACGGTGGATACCATAAAACTAAAAATAATATGTATAAATGAGCAACAATGTACATACTCTCAGCTCCCCTACCATATCTCTATCGATAAGGACTATCTATGAAGGTAAATGAACAAATTGCTTATGGATAACAACTTCTGTTTCATTCAGGTCTTGATATAAGCAATGTGTTTATTTATCAATTTCCCAACTTCTGAATGCCACTAAAAGAAACTATATATGAAGTAATTAACACAGAATAAAACATCTTATTGTGGGTAATTTAATATATACTTCAGCAGACTGAATTAAGTCTCCACGGTCGACTGGTTTGGATGTAATATGTATGTCATAGAGTGCAACTGCCTCTAGTAGGTCAAATTTGCGAAGGATAGCAGCGCGTTGACTCAACCGCGACTAAATGAGCTCTGAATTTCAATGGCACATTCCATCAATCGTGCGTGACCTCTTGTATGAATGCTATATCCCATCCGCTCCATCTTCGTTCACCAAGTCAATTTCTACGCTCACGCTCTGAACTGCGGGAAAGTAGAAATCGGTTTGGTCTAACGAAGATGATCCGCTCAAGAACTGTGCAAAGTAGTGTAAAATTAAGCCCTTTGTGCCACATGGAGGAGTATATGGGAGACCATATGAGAAGACCAAGAGTAGGAGGAGGGCGAAAATTCGGCAAACTAGAATCATATATACTAGGGCTATTTGACTACAATTTTGAAGAATCGTCAGCCATGTTTGATCACGTGATTTTTTAAAAAGAATAATAGCGCCCCATATCCTCTTCAAAGTGAAGCTTGGTATTCGTGATGGGCTCATGCATGCGTGAGTAAGCTATAATCTTCATAGATAGGTATGGCTGTTTTCCAGATGTCGGAGAGCAAGGTGGTGTACGCCTGTTCTAAGTTATCCGGTCCAGCATCTTCGATTGTTGCCGTATGATTATCACTAGCTGCTCTCACAATACGATCCCAAGAGGTGGCTTCTTCTTATTACCGTGCACACTCCAGGTCATGGTAAGAAAAGGTCTCAGATCCTCAGACATCTTGTCGTATGAGGCGACTAACTGGTGCACCCGTGGAGATCCCGGGTGTGAAAAGGAATAGGACCCCACCCGTGGGTCTCGGGTGTTAAATGGAATAGGACCCTACCCGTGTGGTTTCCGGGTGTGAAAAGGGATAGGAACCACCGTCGTGATATGACTGAAATAGTGTTGAAAGCGACGTTAATTCACATTCACTCAGTCATTCTTCTTCACTCAGGATTCCCTGGGACATAGCCCGACAATCAGCGGTCGAGCTCTCCGTATCCGTGGGTGAGCTCTCAGGATCAGTAGGCGGACTCTCAGAATCAGACGGTATGCTCTCAGCATCTGCATTGGCTTCTTGCACCTCGGTATATTCATAAATATGTATATTTTTACTATCGTTGGAATTCGGAGTGAGTGAGTAGTAGGGTTTAACGTCGTTTTCAACCTTGTTTCAGTCATATCACGACGGTGCCAGAACACGAGAGTGCTCGCAGTTCCTATTACCCTGGACACTGATCGGCCCAGCCAGTACAGCACCCGGTCACCCATCCAAGTATTGACCGAGCTTAACTTCGGTGATCTGACGAGAGGTTGACGTGTCCAACGCTTTTAGCCGTTTGAAGCGCTTGGTCAGCGTGGTATAACCCATGCTGACGGTTGAACGACCTTCGACGCCCTTGTGGAATATCTCAGAAGCTCTGATTTGCATAGATATGGAATGAGATTGACACCAATTCATCGAAATGCAGTGACATTCGTCAACGCCCGTCGTTACGCCTTTGTGCCCAATCTGAACGCATTTACGCCCTATCGCAACACCCTAACGTTTTGTCGACCGTCCAGTCGCACGCATATACTTTGACCATTGGTCCTTGACCGTTCATGGAAGTGACGTCAACACCAGGAGAGACGTCCTCGCATGCATGTCAGCTCACCTGGCGGTGCCACCTGGGTGCACCAGTGTACCGGCTGCGTCACCAGGTGAACGGACTTGCGTGCGATGACGTCAGCTCCGGTGGTAACACTTTCATCAAGAGTCAAAGGGCCAATGAACAAAGCATGTAAGTGTGATTGAACGGTCGGCAATACTTTAAGGCGTTACGATAGGGCGTTAAGTCATTAAGATTGGGCGTTCAGGCGTAACGACGAACCTTGGCGGGCGTCACTGAATTTTGATGAATTAATGTAAATTCCATGGGATATCTTGACCAATTAGAGCTTGTGAGCTATCTCATTAGGGCGTTGAAGCGTTAAGCTTGAATTAATGGGAAATCCAAGCAACTCCCAACATGGCTTCTTTCTCTACTACTCGCCGCTTGCACATGCGGACCTTCGTAACTGCTCTTTCTATACAACTCGTTTTCGACTCTTTATCTACCCGATAGGTAGAGCTTCAATAGCACACCACCCGCGCCACAATTGAACCAGGGATGGCGAACAACGTGCTGAAATCTCCCATTTCAAATACCCCTTCTCTAATACTACACGACTGCGCATGTGCACTGTTACATTACTTCCAATAAAACCACGCCTGTCTGACTCTACCCCACGAGCGCTTCAATATGATACCCTGCGCGACCCATTTGAACCATGGATGGCTCACCAATAACCCCAAAACATTCGGTGAAAATCAACCAACGGCCCAGAGACCCATCCAGTCGTACTCCACAGCGTCAGCCAAATTGCTTAAATACCCACGTAGTAGGAAGAGAGCAAATTCCTTAGTAAAAATGTGGGTCCGTAGCGTGACGTGGCAATGACGTCACGATAACGTCACTTCCGGTCACATGATCTTTGGGTCACATCCGGGTCAAAAGTCACATCTGGGTCACTTCCGGTGACGTCCGATCACGTGAACGAGATTGACCTCCCCCTACATATCCCCCAGTGACTTCCAATGTTAATCTATGCGCAGTGAACAATGTTTAACCTAATGGGAAACTCGCGCATGGACTGGGGTGTGGCCCCTTGTTTTCTTCATCTCGAGCTGTAAAACACGATGGAAGACGTCGCGAAACCATTGGTTGGAATTTGTTGAAAAGTTCGCATTGCGCATGCGCATTGGTCAAGTAGCGCTGGGTTGGACGTTTTTGGGTCTACCTGGGCCCATATTGTGCCGATTGGGTCGTGTGAGGTGTCAACGTGAAGCATTCGTGAGGGAGCATCCGACTGGTTGGGTGTGACGTGCAACTGACGTCATTCCCCGCATGGGCAGTAAGAAAGCATGGGAATGGACGTGTTGGGGTCGTGGTGGGCCACTATTGGTCCAAATGGGTCGTGGGAGGTGTCAAAGTGAAGCGCTCCTCCGGGGCTATCAAGCTATGAGTGGATGCATGTGAAACTAGGATTGGGTTTGAGCATATAAAAAGCGGAAACGGACTTCACCTCTAAAGTTGGGAAAGCCCCTATCAACCAGGTCTAGAGGAGCTATTATGGGTCCCCGGCGGATCGGAGCCTGCTTAGAGAGGCAGGGTGGGTGAGTGGGTGTATACAAATCTAGAATTTGGTTTGAACATATAAAAAGCGAAACAATGGCGAATCATCCAGTGAAGTGGGTATGGTGGTATCTATGGCTGGTAAAAGCGAAACACGGACTTTACACCTGAACCATGGAGAATCATGGATGTTTTGGGGTCCAGACCATCCCTGGACCAAATGAACGCCCGCTGTTACGCCTTAACGCCCTAGCATAGCGCCTGACGCCATGATGTAGACCGATGTTGGAACAACAACAACAAGGATGACCTAATAACACACCCTGCCTCTCTCGGCAAGCTCCCATCCCCCGAGGACCCATATTAGCCCTCTAGACCTGGTTGATAGGGGTTTTTCCTATTTTAGGGGTAAAGCCCGTGTTCCGCTTTTTATATGTTCAACCCAATTCTAATTTTACGTGCACCCGCTAACCAACCCTGCCTCTCTCGGCAGGCCCCGATCGACTGGAAAGCCATGTTAGCCCATCTAGAACTGGTTGATAAGGGTTTTCCCTATTTTAGGGGTAAAGTCCGTGTTTCTGGATTTTATATGTTCAAACCCAATCCTAATTTTACATGCACCCACCCATAAATTGATCGCGCTGGAGAAGCGCTTCATTCGGATCAAAAGTGGCCCACCACGATCCCAAAACGTCCATTCCCATGCTCCCTTTTTACTACGCGTGCGCGGAATGACGTCAGTTCTTCGCCACACCCATCCAGTCGGCTGCTCCCTCACGAGTGCTTCACGATGGCACCTCACCCGACCCAATCGGCCCACTATGTGCCCACCTATACTCCAAAACGTCCACCTCAGCGCTACTTGCCCAGTGCGCATGCACAATGCGAACTTTTCAACAAATTTCAACCAATGGCTTCGCTATCCCTTCCATCGTGTTCTACAGTTCGAGATGAAGAAAATAAGGGGCCACACCCCATACCGCAAATGTCCATGCGTGGGTGCCCCATTAGGTTAAACATTGTCCACTGCGCATAGATTAACATTGGAAGTCACTGGAGTCTTATATGTAAGAGGAGATCACTCTCGTTCACGTAACCGGACGTCACCGGAAGTGACCTAGATGTGACCCGGATGTGATTCAGAGGTCATGTGGCCGGAAGGGACATTATCCGTGACGTCATTGCCAGGTCACGCCACGGACCCACATTTGGGACTACTTACCCACACTCTATATATTGCTTCACAAAAAATGCGAGAACAACTACTCCAAAACTCCCACATGAAACTGCCCTTTTATTCGCCATTATTTTCCAGAAATGCGCACATCCGAAACTGCCCTTTCTCTACTATCCTGCTCGTGCGCATATCACCGTCAGTCTAGTTCCACCATATAAGAGGTTCAACAGGATACCACCCAGGCCACATTTGAACCACAAAGCCCTGAAAGCTCCCACTACAACTTCCGCTTCTCTACTACTCTACGGTTGCGCATGCGCAGATTGATATCGTTTCAGGTAAAATCCTGGAGCTCTTGCAAATATGTTGTGCTGAAAATTTGGTACTTATTTGATTTGTTTTTTTCTTTCTGTAATTTTATCCAGATCTGAACCATGTCATGATTACCGCCTTGGAATTGACGAGCTCGTTAAACCCGTGAGGTAAATAAAAGTGTAATTAATATTCCAGAGTAATTAAGGTTTACATATAGCTTGATTTATATATTGTGAGCATTGTAGTATTATTTCAAATTACCATTCTAGGCACAGGTAAATGTACACAGACAAACTTAACGTTTGTGTAGTTTTTCCCTTCTAGTATGTTTTGAGCTAAACTGTATATGGTACTGCTAAACCGGTTTCGTCCATTTTATGGACTTTTCAATAGCAATAATATATTTATACATATGTAAGGCCATATATACGTATATAAGAATGTAGATTCTCATTCATCCAGGATATGTAATTGGAATTAGGAACGTAAAACTGGTCTCTGGAAATAGTATATTTAATGCTTACGTTGCGGCATTAACCTAATGCCTTCTACAGAGCTAATGTTGTACTGGAAACAAATCTATATATACAGCTGATTACATACAAAGTGAGTACTGTTCACTTGCAGTGTGCCCGAGATCATTGAAAAGGGTGTTGAACATATATAGGATAACAATAAAAAGTGTGAAATCTTGCTTGCAAAGTGAGTACTGTTCTTACAAAGTGAGTACTTACGACTGATATTTACAAAGTGAATACTGCTCACTGCAGTGAACCCGGGATCATTGAAAAGGGGTCTTGAACATATACAGTATAACAATAAAATGTGTAAGGTCTTGGTGATGAGCAAAGCCATTTAGGGCTACAGCATAACACAAGTACATATCGCACCTTATGTAAATCGATGGACCACTGGTTTAAATTTCAACTTGTTCGTCCAATATTAGTACATAATTTAAATGCACGATTATATACAGTACATATTGTAAGCGTCAGATCCAACATTCGGTTGGGGGGGGGGGGGAAAGAAGGAAATTCACATGTATGGTGTTTGCAGAATGAGTTGCAAAGTTAAGTGTCACAATCGCTTCTTTGTTTTCTTCAGTGTGGTATCCCATACGTTAGATAGTCGAAAGCGAAGACCACCGTTCCGATTTAATGAGGGATTTTCCACTCGGGTCCAAATGGCCTCTTTGACGCCCCTCTGACGCCCCGTACACGGAATCAGGTGCCAGGACCAAAACTGTCCCGATCGGTACATCGGGGAAACGCAACAAACGCTAAAGAAACGCATGAGTCAACACCGGGCCGCCAGATCAGATGGCAATGATTCCGCGGTATTCAAACATATGTGTGATACTGGCCACACTTTCATCAACGAGGACGTCATAATCATGGACAGGGAAGGACGTTGGTTTGAGAGGGGCGTCAAAGAGGCCATTTGGGCCCGAGTGGAAAATCCCTCATTAAATCGGAACGGTGGTCTTCGCTTTCGACTATCTAACGTATGGGGCCTTCATTCTGCAAGCACATACACAATTTCACCCTGCCCCCCCAACCACGAATGTTGGACCTCTGACCTTTAACATATCATTAAATATGTATATTGGACGGGCAAGTGAAGTGCAATCCCTCATGGGTGCGATATCACGCGTTATGCTGCTGAGCCTCTGAATCGGCACACATCTGGACACCACATTGACCATCTTTTTCCTGGCCCCATGGCGACCCTCTGATCCCGGGTACTCACTTTGTAAGAACAGTACTCACTTTGCAAGCAAGATTTCACACTTTTTATTGTTATCCTATATATGTTCAACACCCTTTTCAATGATCTCGGGCACACTGCAAGTGAACAGTACTCACTTTGTATGTAATCAGCTGTATATATAGATTTGTTTCCAGTACAACATTAGCTCTGTAGAAGGCATTAGGTTAATGCCGCAACGTAAGCATTAAATATACTATTTCCAGAGACCAGTTTTACGTTCCTAATTCCAATATATACGTATAGTCGCCTTGCAGTTGAACATGTTGAAACGCATTTTTAGCCCAATCGTTCAATCGCTTTTTGTCGGTGGTCCGTGGTCCGTCAGTCGGTCCGAACAATTCTTGTTATCGCAATTGCTCAGGAACTACGGCATGGATCTTTCTCAAATTTGGCACACAGGTTTCCTTTGGGGGCTAGTTGTGCAAGATACCTCTTCTGGTTCGATTCGAAAATCTAATATGGCCATCAAGCGTCAATCCTGGATTTCCCCATGAAACTTTGTTATCGTGAATTTTCTGGAAGTACTGCGTGGATCTTTCTCAAATTTGGTACACAAAATCCAATATGGCCACCAGGCGGCCATCTTAGATTTCCCCATGAAACTTTGTTATCGCGATTTCTCAGGAACTACTACATGGATCTTTCTCAAATTTGGTACACAGGTTTCCCTTGGGGTCTAGTTTTGCAAGATACCTATTCTGGTCCGATTCGAAAATCCAATATGGCCACCAGGCTGCCATCTTAGATTTCCCCATGAAACTTTATTATCGCGATTTCTCAGGAACTACTACGTGGATTTTTCTCAAATTTGGTAAACAGGTTCCCCTTGGGTCTAGTTTTGCAAGATACCTATTCTGGTCCGATTCGAAAATCCAATATGGCCACCAGGCTGCCATCTTAGATTTCCTCATGAAACTTTGTTATCGCGATTTTTCAAGAACTACTGCATGGATCTTTCTCGAATTTGGTACACAGGCTCCCCTTGAAGTCTAGTTTTGCAAGATACCTATTCTGGTCCTATTCGAAAATCCAATATGGCCACCAGGCGGCCATCTTTAATTTCCCCATGAAATTTTGTTATCGTAAATTCTCAGGAACCATTTCATGGATCTTTCTGAAATTCTGAAACGTATAATTCACTTTGATCATTGCTCGACTTTGTAGGTATACACTGAGTATGGCATACAACCATGACAGTAGAGCAGCCCGATTCAGGTAATCGGTGCGAGAGCATGTATTCCATGTCTGAAACAGCAACAACAACAACAAAACAAGAGCCTCATGGGCTTCAATATAAGCATGCACTTAATTGTCGAAACCCAAACTGAATAGAGACACATGATCCTTCATAACATATCGTAAAAAGACCTGAATTTTACCTAGGATGTACACAACGTAAGGATTTTATGGATAACCAATTCGTTATGGCTCTGAAGTTGACCTTTCGTTGAAGATCAAAGCTTTTAGATTAGCTTTGGAAAATTTGGAAGTTTCTCCAACGAGACATCAGCTCCATCTTCACATTTCAAGTTAAATCCTACACTAACGTTCCGTCATTTACCTTGACTTAATGAATAGACTAAATTGTTCAAACCGGGAAACGCAAGTGATGTCATATATAGCCAATCAACATAGGAGCTTGCTAACACCGTGCAGCCAGGATTTTCGTTGAAGTCTGCCGGTGTGATTTCAAATATGGCAAGTATTGGTTGTATTGATGTTAATTTGCATCAGCTCCTGGATTTGTTATCCGTAAATTTGCCGTAGGGTAAAAACGCCGACATCTGTGTAGTACGTGGCTACTGTGTGCGCTTCGGTAAATTGGCCATAATTCAAGATATAGCAATAGGTAGAATTGACCGTGATATAATAGGTCAAGTTCAGTGAAATTGAGCAGAATTCTAATCAATCGCTAGTTACATGAATTTGGAGAGCTTTGGTGTAATCTTTCAGAAGATATCACCAGTATTAGAATTTGACCTTGATACAATAGGTCAAGGTCAGCCACCTTCAATATGCATCCTAAGTTGCAGATGTTATATGAATTTGGAAAGCCTGACAATAATCTTTCAAGAGATATTGCGTTATCAAGCAAAATGGGCAGACAAACGGACGAACGAGAACAGCAGACAATACCCTTTGGATGAAATTGACCGATGGGTAAAAATCAATATATCCCTTGTTCTTTCTGACCATCACAATCAACATCTCTGAACTATACTTTCAACATAAACAGGACGATTTACTGATTTCGGCCACAGTGACCTTGACCTTTTGACCTCAAAATGAATAGGGTCCTCTGTGCCCCATGAGTAAGGTATACCCATAGTTTGGTACCAATCGATGACCTGGAGCTGGAGGTATCCCACAGCTTACGTCCGACGGAAAAACAGACAGAACTCGCTATATATATCGCATTACGACCTCATCTATCGACAGGCGTCTTAAATAATAATTTTGTCAATTCTGAAAGCATACATTGTATACACATGTTCAAACATGGATTATTAGGAATATCTTCGGCCAACACTATGTAATTTACATATATTGATAAATGTATACCGTGCAGCGCGAACAAGGCGTGGAGATATAGATGCCGATTCCTAGCTACACGTGTTGCATTGTTTTTGACGTTTGTGGTATTATATTAAGGTTGAAGTCTGGTATAGATGAATAATCTAGTGATCGTAAACCCGCAAGTAAAGATTCCATCAAATGAAAGAGCTTTGCAAACAGTGTCCGAAAATATTTATTTTAATTTTTTACGATTTTATTACACAGAGTAAACTGCAATTAAAGCATGGTATTCTATGGTGGTCTGTTGCATTCATATGTATGTCCAGTGACGTCACACTGCCTTAATACATATATTTCAAACTTTGTATGCACGTCCCAATGCTTGATTCAAGCTTAAGGTGTGTATACTTTGAGTTTCAACACAGACTCACTGTTCCAATGTGCATGTTTCACCAAAATCTGGGAGATGGTGACTCATGAGTCTCAAGTCAATTTGAATCTTGCATTTAATTTCCCAGATTTTGGAACATGAACACTGGAACAGTGAGACTTTGAGTTTCAACACAGACTCACTGTTCCAATGTGCATGTTTCACCAAAATCTGGGAGATGGTGACTCATGAGTCTCAAGTCAATTTGAATCTTGCATTTAATTTCCCAGATTTTGGAACATGAACACTGGAACAGTGAGACTGTGTTGAAAATCAAAGTATACATACCTTAAGCTTGAATCAAGCACTGGAAAGTGCATACAAAGTCTGAAATATATGTATTAAGGCAGTGTGACGTCACTGGACCTAAATATGTTTGCAACAGACCATCATAGAATACCATGAGTTAATTGCACTTTACTCTGTGTAATAAAATCGTAAAAAATATTTTCCGACACAGTTCGCGTTGGTCTTTCATTTGATGGAAACTTTACTTAAAGGTCAACCCAAACGATCTGAGGTCAAAAATATAAAAAAATAGTCCTTTCGATTCTGAAAATAATGATATTTTTTTCATAATTTTGTGCAGTCTGGATGGCGAGATATTGCCGTTTGAAAGGTGAAAATCGCTCTCCTGTCAATTCCAGCTGTGACGTCACGAAGGGAACAGCCGTCTTGTATTCTCTATGTTAAAGCCGTATACCACAGTCATAAATAGCTGCTGATTTCTGGAGATTTTCGGAGTATCGGGGCATTATTTGTTAAATATGCCGCGACGTTGTGTAGTGGGAGGTTGCAGTTTTAATACAGATGACGGTGTTAGTATTCATTTGGGGCCTAAAGACGAGAAAATCGCTTCAAATTGGACGAAATACAGTACTCGTATAATTTGCTCGGCACATTTTGACAGAAAGACATCATTCGAGGACCTCTACAGGGTAGCAGTTGAATTCGGGTACAAACCAAAACTAAAGAGAACAGCTATTCCAACTATCGAACCTAAGAACAATCAGAATGTGACGGCAAAGAAATCGGACAAGGAGAATCTATCACGGACATCGGCTGAACGAACCTTGCCTGCAAGCGAGGAATCGGGCAGGGAGACGGCTGTACATGCCCTGCTCGCTCTCGCGTCCCCGATGAACGCCCAGAATGCTATCCATGATGTGGCATTTGTTGCTTGAGCACCTACAAGTTAGACTGGATGAGTCTCTATTTCATATATACTATTTAATAATAAATAAAATGATCTTTCATAAATATATATACGTTTGATAAGTAAATAAATAAAAAAAATAAAAAGTCGTACAGTGATCGGGCAAACCGGTCGCCTTTTAATGTTTTTTTTTTCTGAACACCAATTGGAGTGAATGGCTTTAGATACAGAAGTGATAATAATACTTTCATAATCCCTTGACATTTGAGATTGTGGGAATATCATTCGATTTCAATTTAATTCGATTTCAATTTAATTGACGTAATTTGTCGAAAATTGAGCAAATGTGAATGCCGATCCATCACGTCGGTTCGACACCCACTCACCACGGCTTACTTTTCGCTATGAATGTCCAAAGTTTTTTTATCAAACTATATAATTCTGAAATTGGTATTTCATGGGGATTATGTGAAAACAAACAAAATTCAAATCGGACGTATATCAGTAGAGTTATCAACAGTTTACTGTCCATACTGCCGAATCCCGGAGTTTATCCCTTCGAAAAGGCCACCTCGGTCAGTAACAACAACAACACAGACAGTGCTCGTTCTTTACATTACAGAATCGTTCTACATTCAATACAGTTTGAAATATATGGACATTTGGTCTTATAGATGACGATAATAAGGTTTCCAGTCAAGTTGCATACCAATCTGTATTCAACAAACGACCTCTCCGAATCCTGTCGTCGTCGAGTTCCACGTTGTCAGAATGGTTGTCACTGTCAGATTCGGAGCCGTACGGCTCAAATTGATAGGGCTGAATTCCGCCGTTGGTCTTCAAACAGCTGTTAATTTGCCCGTCATCATCCTCCTCTATGTCTATTTCATCTTGTTGGCGAAAAATATTTCCATCTAAGGAGCTGATATCGCTCGAATCGACATCTGAATCGGAGCTCTGACTGCACTCGCTTTCCATGTTATCCACTGTTTTTTCTCAGGCAATTGCCCTGCGTGACGTCATCAACCCAGCTGTGAAAGTGTGAAAAAGCCCACTTTGCTCCCATATTACGTGTGTTTGTGATCAGATTAGATTTTTTTCAATATTTTTTTCATACAAATTGAAGTATGAACTATGATTTTTAAGGATTTTTAGACCATAAAAAATTCCGTTTGGGTTGACCTTTAAGGGTTTACGATCACTTTAAACATATATCGATGCCTTCTCAACTGCGCTTGTTTCAAACTATACATAAATCGAAATACAATTCCAACATGTTAAAGCACATGATGAAATCATAATGTACGGCCTTTATCTCGCCCAGTAACATTTTCCGGACCAAGTGTTAAATGTGGCGATTTTAATCAACGCTCGCATGCTGATAGCAATATACGAGCGTAGCGGCAAAGACCTACATATGGCGTACCATGTGGTAACACGGGGCTGATGAGGAGGGGGAGGAGGGGGGAGGGGGGTGTATGAACCCAGGCATGTACTTGGGGTTCATATGAATAGTCACAATCAGAGCGTGACTGAGATACATCACATAACGACTTCAAAACGAAAACATATGGATTAAGAATACTTACCAGCGATACGGATTTGATATTTTTGAAATATCATGATGTCCTGCCGGCATCAATGAAAACTGTTGACTAGTTCTCTCTTGTGGGAACTAGCCTATGGTTTAGCGTACAATGATGTATGTGCATGCGTTAATCGAACTTAAATGTGATCATGATACTTTTTCTATGTATTAAAATGAAACCCAACAACAAAACAGTCATACATAAGGATTAACTATATCTTAAATCAGCTGATTTTTGTTCTTGAAAATAGAGTACCATTTTGTGAGTCGAAAATGCCTTTCTTTTGGACCACAATTGAAAATAAAATCGCTATTAAGAACACTGTCACCAAAATTTTGTAACACTTATTGAACGCGTAAAAGCGTTCATATTTGTCTAATGAAATAATGTTGTGGAATTAATCAACTGGTCCATTTTGAACAATAATGAAAAGAAAAAGGTGCCAAAAATTCCACAACGCTAAGTATCTCAACAATTGAATTATGGGGTTGAACTGCACTGAACACTAACGCTCATATTGACGTCCAAATCAGAACACAATATCGTGTTAAAAACTGAACACTCACGTTCATATCCGAACACTAGAGAACATATATGAACACGCGTGTTCAAAAATGATCATCGTGTTTGAATACCAATGTTCACAACTGAACACATATTCTGTAACACTTTTGGAACATTAGTGTCCGCATGAACATGTAAAAGTGTTCAATTATGCGTAAAAGTGTTCAAAAGTACACACTTCAGAATGAACACTAATTTTTCAGACTTCCAATATTCAGCACTGGTCGATATTGTGGGCAACCTATTTCGTTTTGTTTATTGAGGACGATCCAGTTGATGAGCTTGATAACACTTCAGTGACATATTTTAAGTAAATCTCTTTTCATTCTAGTTTTCGTACTTGAACACCTTTACATGTTCGAAAGGTGTTACAAACTAGTGTGCAGTTCAGTGTTCAGGATATGCGCACTTTTATTGACAGTGAACTTATACCTTATCATCGACCAATTTCTGGGGTGAAGTCTCGTTCACATTTCTCTTCCTCAAGAAATCTATCAAGCCTGGCTACCTCAGTTTAGTTCAGGCACGATCTCCACATCTACACCTGTCCTTAAAAATAACAAGTTTAAAGATTGATGGACCTGCCTAATAATTGCTGGGTGGATATCAAACACTACAATTAATCGTGTTGAATGTTATGGAATTAGTTCAAGGTCGTGTTTTTGCGTCATAAATTACATGTGAGGCTACCGGTATTTACTTCACTCGTATCTCAACACCGGGAACATCCGATGTTTATTTGTTACATATACACAATGGCAATTGTCTTCAACACTTCTTCGCTCTAGCTGAAGCCGATAGGACTTGAAACTTCATGGCTAATTATTATCAAAGACAATTATACCCTTTACAGTCCACTCTCTGTCTCACACATGCTTCAAATGAAGCAGTACGTGAAAAGCTGGTGGCTGTGACCCAATCCTGATTAAGCCAAAGAAGATGATTTATTTTGATCCATTAAAGAAGATATCTGTGATCACAATACTTGTGTTATGTTGCTGCATAAATGGGAGTTATAGTGAGAAAACTACAATAAAAAAGAAAGAATATTTCCTAGGTCAGTTTGTAAGGTATCATGATTATATTATATCTTGCTACACACATCAACGTAGGCTCGTAATATCAGCCCTTGGTTCACCTGCAATGTTTTAAAACATAAGCAACACAATGTTTCTAATTTGCGGAAGAAACATTTGAAAATGCACCGTTTAATAAATCTGTGCAGGCTCAAAACATTGATTGTAATTCAACGCGGTTAATATCCTTTGAAATGATGATCATGATCAAGGGATAAACTAAACATCTCCACACGAATGAACACGCTAAATAAGAACTGTATTCCTACAGCGAAAAACACAGTTATTATCGTACCCTGAGACAGCCGTAGGTGCGTATCTTGTCGCAGCAATCTTGTTAGAGAAGAAGATGGCGGATTCTTCAGGCGATTCTATTGGTCAATTATCTCGAGAGCACGAGATAATAAAGATGTCGAGATCACGACATAACAAAGATGTCGAGATCACGAGATAACGAAGATGTCGAGATCACGAGATAACAAAGATGTCGAGATCACGAGATAACAAAGATGTCGTGATCACGAGATAATACTCAATTCATATTGGTCAATTATCCGGAGATCACGAGATAAAAAAGATTTCGAGATCACGACATAACAAAGATGTCGTGATCACGAGATAATTCTCAATTCCTATTGGGCAGTTACCGCGAGATCATGAGATAACGGAGATCACGATCTAACAAAGATGTCGAGATCGCGAGATAATTTAAAAAAAAATCTTGCGTGTCAATTTTACGGCTCCATAGTTTATCGATCGGTGATCCAAAGAAGCATAGCGGTGCTGTGCGTGTTATATTTTTCGACCGGGGGTCGATAGCATGGCGGTGCTGTGCGTGATTTGTATAAATCCGTTGAGGATGTTCTTTTGATCTGTTGATTGAATCTGGCAGTTCTTCTGACAGAACATAAGTTTTGAAAATCCCAGTGTGGAGCGGTTTAACTAAACTCAAGATAAATAAAGCGACTACTGCAATACGATACATAGTGTATTCTCTTAGCTTTCAAAGACAAATTTGACTCACAACTAAAGATGAAGGAATCCCTGCAAATCAGCAAATCTTGCCCTGATCTGAACAATAGTATATCTTCTACACCTCTGTACCTATTCATTGTATGATATGACCGGTTTTCACACATTCTGTTGTTGCTTAGTAGTTTTGTAATTGTATATATAACATAGTTTGTTGTTTCCCTTCTCACTGTATTGTACTTTCAACTAATGAGTGAGTTGATCTCACCTACATGTATGTATATAATAACCTATGTGTACCCTCACTCAGTGCTTTAGCCACTCTCTGAGGATGAAGACAGTTGTCTTTGAAAGCTAAGAGAATACACTATGTATCGTATTGCAGTAGTCGCTTTATTTATTTTGAGTTTAAAATAAGTTTTATAGTGTATCTACATCCTTTTTATGAGTGACTTGTTGAACAATTGTCAAGATTGAGCGAGTTCGTGAGTATTTATGTGACCATCTACGACTATGAGGGCTATAGGTCGGCCCCAGTCACCTCCAGCGAGAGTTTTAGATAATTTTATTACGAATCACCCACCTCTGAAACTGCCGTACATCTAATCTCTATTCCCTCCTGTGAACTATTTTAAAATCTTGCGCACTATTGTGAAATAGTGACGCATATATCGCCGTCTGAATTTTCCAGTCGAAAACCTCAACTCTCTACGCGCCATGTTGGTGACGTCACGGCATATGTGTGCTGGCCGTTTGCAATTGAACATGGGGCGAATAAAGTGGAAGTTGTCGACTGGAAAATTCAGACGGCGATATATTCCTTATTATTTCACAATAGTGCGCAAGATTTTAAAATAGTGCGCAGGAGGGGGCAGAGATTAGATGTACGGCAGTTTCAGAGGTGGGTGATTCGTAATAAAATTATCTAAAACCCTCGCTGGAGGTGACTGGGGCCGACCTATAGCCCTCATACTCGTGAGGGCTATATATTATTTAGCTACCCTCTCTGGTGAAAGGTCACATACTGGTCAGCTGGTACGATGCTAACAAATTACACTTTAGCACTATGTCGGACGTCATTTACTGAAGACTCGATGCGGTTCGCTTAACATTTTAGACCGGAGGCCTCAATGAAGCTGAAGATTGCGTCTTGAATAGCAAACCTAGTGGACTTAGAGCCGTGCATTGGATTGATGAGGGTACAGAAACTGATACTTCTTTCAGTGATGATGATGATGATGTTGTTGTCTTGAATTGGCATATTGCGCGCCAATAATAATGTCATACTGGTAAAATTGCACAATTGGATAGCCTTCAACTTTCACTTGGTGAAAAAATTGTCACTTAGTCGACTGCTATTTCGGTCTTCAGCCCGACACAAAGTAAAATAAAGTTGAAAAAGAGAAAAACATTTTTTTTTTTTGCTTTCAGTTTTTTATATATATACAGCTGGCTTGTAGTCCGTTTGTTTGCTGCATTGGAAAATTAGATCTTTTCAATATGCATGAGAAAGTCCGCAAACGTCCTTGTAATGGCATATCGTGTAGTCAATCCACTGTGACTGGGGACTAACATAGTGTCCAGGTATATTGACCGCTCCCAGACTGGAGTGTTATGTTTGTTGTTTTCAGTGAGTGGAGGGGATTGCTCAGTGCTGGATATAGGTTAGCTTAGTTGTAGTGAAGAGCTCTTCTCTCCTGTCTTGATAAAGTGGACAGTTTAAGAGGATATATATTTTGGGGTTTCACGATCCTCGCCGCACCTACAGTTGGGGTCTGTCGCAAAACCCAGTTTGTGCATGGGTGCACGTAAATTACCATGCCCAGATGCCAGTCTGTGTTTGAATACTTCAATTCTTCTATTTCGCCTGGATGAATAAGGTTCCCTTGGAATAAATGGCGTTGTGCTGTGTAAGTCTCTACTGGTCTCGCAGATGTCACAGGTTCGTTGCCAACCAAATGCGGCGCTTGAACTGCGGAGAAATGATTTTCTGCGTTGAACGCCGGTGAACTACAGCTCCTGCGTTGAAAACTGTTGAACGTTATTCCGTGATTTGCTGCATTGAACGCAGGAAGCCCAGCGTACTAAGTTCAAGATTGAACTAGCGGTGAATGGTCTGAATTGATAATAAATATTAATGTAAATTTGTGAAACTTGGGATACCAGTTCTTGGCTCAAGGGGTACTAATCCCCTAGTGGACATTGTTGTGATCCGAGGGCTGGGGGTCCACTATCTATATTATCAGAATTCAGAGGTAACTTAATGTTTTTTGCAGAAAAGTGTTTTATTTTTGCTGAAGTGATCATATATAGGTCCTACTATTAAGGGAGCTTCTTGAGATTGAGGCATACTAGGAACTGGCATAAGGCATTACAAACAGAGTGGCATGGTGCGCTGTGTTGGAACTCCTAGGAACTCCATGCCATACAGTTTGGAACTCGGCAGACAAAGGATGGCTTATGCCATACCATGCCGCAGCATGGGAGGAATGGCCTAACTGGAACTCTAATCCATCCAGATCAGAACACCAAACTGGGCATGGTGTATCCCATTTGAATATAAACTGGCATATGCCATCCCTACCAGGGAACTCAGTTCCTAATTTCAAGAAGCTCCCTAAGAACATATAGCTTATTAGGGATGGTGAACCCTGGTCGTTGGCTCATTATGACATTACATGTAACTGAAGTTAGATCTTCTGGAATAAATGTATTGAGAATACATACATGTTCACTTTAGAAGATTTGATTGGGATTGGGGTCGTATTATAATTTTTTCTGGGTGATTTGTTCGGGGTTGGGTTTATGAGTAATGGTTATACATATGTAGGCTGGGGATTTGAATATTATGGCTTGATACGATTTGGCCGAGAATTTCGAATGCCATTTGATCCGTTACTAAACTGAGTTCACGGCACGATTGGAGATCGGGGACACTTCGGACAGTGTCATTTTCTGGTAGAGCTTGACTCAAGGGTATAGTGTGGTAAGTTTCAGCTCCCCAGCTCAAGGGATAAGAATATTTTAGGGGGGGGGGAGCGAAATGGCCCCCAGGCCTGGACAGTTCCCCAAAAAAATCCCAGGCCATCGTCACTTCGCCATTGTACGTCAAAAAACAGAGCGATAGAGCTATGGCGATATGGCGATAAAGTGATAGAGCCATGGCAGTAGAGCGATAGAGCTATGGCGATAGAGCGATAGAGCTATGGCAGTAGAGCGATAGAGCTATGGCGATAGAGCTATGGCGATAGAGCGAAATAAATGACTGCACATGTCTCATAATGATGCATATTTATACGGTGATAATCGTACCGCCAACACAGGAGAGCTCACCGCTGACCGCCGCTATTATCAGGCGGGTTCTTGAATACTTCAGTCTAGCCACATACCACAGAGGTCACACAGATAAGATAGAAAGATACACCGATAAAAAAAAGATATGTTTTATTGTATATATGGCTAAAACAATAAACATTAGCTAAAAGGTCGACATAACAATCTAATAAATAAAACATTTTAAGTCATGTGTCGTAATTAATGCTTGTAAAGCAATCTACGTAGAATAAAAAAAAAAGTAGACTTCCCAACGCCTTAGGTCGAGGCACACCTAGACCCTTTGACAGGGGTTTTCCCCATGTTTAAGTGTAAAGTCCGTTTTTCGCATTTTATATTTTTCTGAAAATCCTAGATTTGCATCTATCTCACGAACCGACCTCGACGAGCGCAAATTGACACTGCACGCGACTTTTTAGGACCCAATTTGGCCCATCTAGACCCATTTGACTGCGTGTCCAATTCGCTTTGCCGCAATTTTTTTGGGAAAATCCTAGTTTTACATCCAACCCAGTCAGTCACGTGGTCTCTGGTCTTATCTCCATGTCGCCATGGCAACTCTTCACCAAATATATCCTTTGACCCGGAAGTGACCACGACCGCACGTGACCTCGAACGGACGTGACGTCACTCCACCTCCTTCTCCTCAACCCCTTCCCTATCCCAACAATGTCACAAGATCTGCTCCTTGTATACTTCTGAGCGTGCATGTCCTCCAATTAACAAAGTTCATTAAAAACGAAATGCTCCGAGTAAAATGCAAACGTAGTATTCAGGATCTCTAACTCGCGGAGGACATATGGATAAATGGGCACAATATATATGATACCGGTACAAGATTTTCATGGCGATCAGAATGAATATCAACGCCATTCATACTAAGATAAATGCTACACAAGAAAGCGACTCGGAGTTGATTCAAGAAATGCCATTATGAGTAGTATATAAAAACAGATCTTTGATTAGTGACACGGATGGGGGGGGGGAGGGATTGACGTTTATTAATGTTCAATTATTGGAGAGCGTTGATAGGATATTAATTTATTCAGATTTGCCTCCCCTTCCTTACCCTCGTCATGCTCAAAGAACGGACCCCCCCACCCCCAATAATTTCGAGGGTGATGCCTTGAAATTGGCCGAAAATTATTGGAAAAGCGTGTGAAATAAATCTAAAATTATCTGGGGGTGCACCCCGACCCACCTCTTTAATTCTTCCTTCGCGGGTCTAAATTTGTCGAGACTAGTTTTAAATTGCAGTTTCCTGCCAAATACCAACTTTTTCTCGGTGTTTGTTCCATCCGATCTAGTGTTAAGTCCAGCAACGATCAGCACAATCTTAATGAATTATCTGTTTCATATGACATCCGCCTATCTTTTTCGACAAAAACGCGGAAATGGCCGCGTTTTACACCCAGAAGTTCAAATAATTCAACTTTGCATTGCAGAGAAGATAGAAGTTGATTTGACGTAAAATTACGAGATGATGGGTAAATCAGATCGCCAATATTTGAGTAAGGGGGGGGGGGGTCGAGGGAATGTCTCTTAGATTTCGATTCTACGTAGATTTGTTTTTACCAGCGTTGATCAGCATTAATTACGAAAGATGATTTTAAATGCTCCAGATGTGTATGTTCACCAGATAGCGAATATCACCGCTTTATTTATTAGATTCTAATGTCGATCTTTTAGCCAATGTTTCTTGTTTTAGTCATATATACAATAAAACATATCTTTTGTATCGGTCTATCTCTCTATCATATCTGTGTAATCTCTGTGGTATGCGTCTGGCCCGTATCGAGAAGCCGCCTGATAATAACTGAGTTGAGCGGCGAGCTCTCTTGTGTTGGAGGTACGATTATCACCGTATGAATATGCATGATTATGAGACATGCGCAGTCATTTACTTTGCTCTATCGCCATAGCTCTATCGCCATTGCTCTATCGCTATATGGCACGATGGCGAAGTGACGATGGCCCCTCTCGGCCATGATACGTAGTTCTGTCCTACTAGATACCCCTGGTACAATTAATTGGGCACTGTGTGTTCAACGAAAGCACAGATATAAAGCAATATCCTGCATATACCTACCAATCAGATCATTTGTTTATCGCGACCATGGCGATCGTGACGAGATTCAAAAACACCATAGCTTGTGGGATACCCGTTGGCAGACGAAAACGCAAATTTCAACAACCAGGCCATAATTAACTATAAAGGAAAGATAGTTTAAAACAAAATCTATTTAAGAAAAAATACACCCATTCATCTATCATCATTATCGAGCAAGCCAGGCAATGTAGGAAACACTGAAACTTTAAAGGCGATCCGCGATGCGTTGCTGGACTTAACACTAGATCGGATGGCGATCCGCGACCTTTCCTACCCACTGAAGTATTCGAATTGGATGAAATAACGCACGGATTTCTATAAAATTTCACGTATCTATCCATTAATATGTTATTGTTATGCATGCTTGGTTTAAATATTTTATATTCCTTATCAGCGAATAGTTTAGCACAGAAAGTAAAATCCTAACGTATTTTACCATCTGAGCAGTTTTTCTAGGTCAAGAGATCAAGTGAAATGTCTAGCAAGTGGGCGAAAGGCGGTCTGCTATGCAAGATGGTCAAGGGTTTCGCCTTTGGCTCAAGAAGAAACTTTGACTTTGCGAAGATGAGGCCAGATAGGGCTAAAGATTTAGTTACGGTATCATACGAAACAAAACCTTATGTGTTAAGTTAGTGAAGTCAAGAATTATTTTTTTTAATTCTGCGAAAAAAGCTGTCACGGTTCCGTAAAGATTAAATACCCAAGTTTTCTACTATCCTAAGCGACGTAAAATAGCGTCGACGGACGTTTTGAATTGGGCTTTCATCTGTTTTTGTCATTTTCGTATACATTTCAGCATGGACTTTTAATATATCTAAAATATGTAACCCTGAAACAAAACGAATCTAATGTTTGCCACGATATTACATCGAAATATTATTTAGGTTAAAGGTGTCAGAGAGATATATTAAAACATACACACTAAAATGTTTACGAAAACTGCAAAAAACTACCAGGGGAAAGCCCAATTTCCAACGTCCGTCGGTGTTGTTTTACGTCACGTTTAACTCTGAGTGTAACAATATAAAACTTGGGCATTATATCTCTACAAAACACAGCCTTTTTTTGTAGAATTAACGAAATTAATGTTTTGCTATACTAACGTATACTTTCATATATTACTGTCAATACTCCTTTCTCCAAGTTAAGTGACTGGTGCACATGCGCAGCAGTTTTACGCTAATTTATTCATTACGGTCAGATGTTCGATGCAGATGAGAATCTATTTTAGTTGGTTATCAGCAACAAGTGCGTTTCAACGAGTTTCAATAATACACAGACTTGTATTTTGATTCAGAATGAAGTCTCCTGAAGATCCTCTCGTGTGGCTGTCCTTGGCTTGTCTGTTCTTGATGGGTTCAACTCACGGAGGTAAGATACTGTTGATTCCCGCCCAGATGTACAGTCACTGTCTGGAAGTCGCCACGGTTGGCCAAGAACTTGCCAATAGAGGACACGATGTCGTCATTTTCCTCGATGCAAAGTTCAACCACAAAAATTGTTATAAGAGGGGATACAATGCGAAGAATCCTGTCCTGTTCCAAAGCAGCGCCGAGATCAAAGGCGCAGAACATTTTAGCGAGAGACTCGCCGATTCTCTTCGGGAGGGTCGGGACCATTCTTTCACCAGTCTCTTCTTGTTAGCCAACGAATTCGCGTGGCGTCAGTGTTCGGCTATATTCTCAGATCAGGCCGCGTTAAACGTACTTAAAGGCGAACATTTCGAACTGGCTATTGTAGACGGAGGGTTTCCATCTTATTGCTTTTTTGTGCTCCCATACAAACTGAAAATAAGATATATCGCCCTCAGCTCGTTTATTGATGACATTGTGAGTGCTAGACCATTCCTCCCAAGTATAGTACCAGATCTGTCTACAGGATTCACGGACAGAATGACTTTCTTCCAAAGGTTAATCAACACCATTGCGCCATTGCTGATTCATATGGTTTTCGTAAGAAGGAATATCCCTATGGACGTCATTGTAAGGATCGCACCGGAACTATCAACTCAAGACGTTATTAATCTGGTTTCTAAATCAGAACTCTTTCTTTACAATTATGATACAGTCTTGAACTACCCGGTACCCACAATGCCGAACCACGTTCTTGTTGGTGGTATTGGGGCCCAGCCCGCGGCTCCGTTGACAGGTGGATTCGAAGACTTTTATCAGGATGCCACTTACGGCGTGGTAGTTGTTTCATTCGGTTCGATCATTGGTTCATTGCCGTCGTCTGTTACAGATAACTTGATGGCTGCCTTAGATAAACTGAACATCGCTGTCCTGTGGAAACACACAAAAGAGGACATCCACGGTAAAATCAAACGTGTTGAATTTCTTCCACAAAACGACGTCCTAGGCCACCCGAAAACCCGGCTGTTTGTGAGCCACTGTGGTAATAACGGAGTCTACGAGGCGTTATATCACGGAGTTCCGCTTGTGTGTACCCCTATAGCTGGCGAACAGTTTTATAACGGGATAAAAGTACAGAGGTGGACCGTCGGACTAACGGTTTCTATCATGACGTCATCAGCGGAAACCCTGTTCAATGCAATCGATGAAGTTCTGACTAATTCCACCTACAAAACCAATATGATGAAAGCCTCTGAAATCTACCACAGTCGTCCGGAAACCGCACGTGAGAGAGCGGCCTTCTGGATAGAACATGTTTTGAGATTTGGGGGAGACCATTTAAAATCAGCAGCATCAGATATGTCCGTGTTCACCTATCGTGGATACGATGTTTTCTGTTTTATTCTGGGTTCTGTAATATTGATGATGTTGCTGATCATTAAGACGGTATTAATATTGTACCGTTGCTGTCGCCATAGAAATACCGAGAAAATAAAGACGAACTGATACTGAGAGCGATTAGTGAAAAAGATTTACATCTCAGCGCATCAAACATTGCTGCTATCCTTGGGCCTGAAAAGTAAACTGGTCAGCTTGGACCAGGTCCAAAGCCCTAGTGAACTGTGTGCGGCTGTCAGATGTGTGCGATAGTTAAAATGTTCCCAGAGTTTGGCATACCAATGTATGCGTTCGTGAAGTTTTATTGCTTCCATAGTGAAGAGATCTTATTTCCAGATGTGTACTTTAGTGGACTGGAACTGATCAAACAGTCTGCACACTTTTATTGCCGAGAATAAGAGGATCACATATAACTTGATCATTGGATGAAACTTCACACTCGAGAGAAGGAAAATACATCCCAACCAAGTCGCTTTCCCAATCGAGAGAAGGACAGTGTACCTCAACCGTGCCGCTAGGCGATATTGGGATGTATTTTCCTTATCAAAAGTGGGAATTTTCATCCCATGATCAAGTTAATATGAGATCTTTTTCTCATATAATTTAAATCATTTATTTAATCAGTGTTTTGTTGAACATATAAACGAATCACCTATAGAAACGTTGCTAGAGCGTATCAAGCCTGCAGTTCGTGTCAAGAGTCGTGACTGGCCACATGCGTCCACTCGACATGGTCTCTGATAATGTAGGACATTAGTACCTCGTGGCGCACTGCTAGGAATTCATATTGGCATCCATGTTGAAAGCACAGTATCACGCCGAAACTCAGAAAAGCGCATGTCAGCTGTATGACTTCCGTTATCATGGAGATCAGCTCGAGAAGAAAATCCTTCGCGGGTAGAATCAAGGGAATGTCCATTTCATTTGGATATACATTTTATCTCCTTATAAGGGAGAAATACGAGGACTATATGAGCGGAAACACATCCTATAGCATGTTATGTGCCGCACGTGCGGCGGATCACAGCTTTAAAATCCTTACACCATTAATGTGAGAGGAACTATGACTTCGACGGAATAGATCGAGCAGTCGCGAATGCACCTGCGTCGTACACGCTTATCCCACAAACGCCATTCGCGACTGCGTACTGTGAGCCTCTATGATTCGTAAAATATCTTCACACTAAGTTGGGCCGATTTTCAGATGTACCGAGTATGTCTTTGCTTCACCGGATTATACGTATCAATAATTTTTTCAATCCCCACTATAGTTCAAGTTAATTCCGGACAATGCTGTCTTGCCTCAATGGCAGCGGGCTGTGCACCGACACCTGACTGGCCGCTTGTGCCCTGAATATATTTCTAACCGATTACAACTGCATGGAATATTTTCGACCTGAAGTTGCCAAAATTATCAAATTTAAGCTTATTGGTCCTTTCTTAGAATAGTATGAATATTTTATCGATACTACATGTATCATATTTACACCTGTTATCAATAGTTCATGTTATAAACATAGTTGAGACATCACGAGAACAACCTGCGCACATGGTGGCCTACGTGCTGTGTACCAGTGTCGTCGACACCGGTCCAAGACAGCATTGTCCAAGGATTAATGTGGAAAAAAACCCATTCGCACTGGTTACAGTCCCTGGCAAATTCATAGTTTATAGAATTGTAGTGAACTTGTTATGTTTATTTGGGGAATTATGGATGAAAAATTCACATAATGTGCTACAATCATCTTGTATCTCATAACAAATTGTTGTATTAAACAGCGACTACCCCTTGCTGGGGAGTAACCCAGAAAGGCCTGTATATGGCATATACGTATATCGCCTAGCTATAATGTTAATGCCTGGTTAGCTTGTGTTGATAAATATGGCTGTTTAACCCTACCACATTTAGGGGTGGGGCGGGGGGGGGGGAAATATGACCCCCCCTACCGACTTTCTCCCTTTTGTCCGGAACGAAAAAAAATGAAAGCTGACCCTCCGTGACTTTGAGTTTGTTATATTGGGGTAATTTCGAGCCTATTTGCATAACCCAATAAATTCAAGATGGCGAACATGTGCAGTACCAGAAAATTGATGTTTTCGTCATATTTCTTCAAAATTCCTGCTTTTCTCTGTGGAAAATTGGGCAAGATCTTTTTTAGCCCACCATCACCAGATGGTGGGCTGTTCAAATCGCTTTTCGTCCGTGGTCCGTCGTCCGTCCATCGTCCGTCCGTAAACAATTCTTGTTATCGCGATTTCTCAGGAACTACTGCATGGATCTTTCCCAAATTCGGTACACAGGTTCCCCTTGAGGTCTAGTTGTGCAGATACCTTTTCTGGTCCGATTCGAAAATCCAATATGGCCACAAAGCGGCCATCTTGGATTTCCCCATGAAACCTTGTTATCGCGATTTCTCAGGAACTACTGCATGGATCTTTCTGATATTTGGTACACAGGTTCCCCTTGGGGTCTAGTTGCGCAGATACCTTTTCTGGTCCAATTCGAAATCCAATATGGCCACAAGGCGGCCATCTTGGATTTCCCCATGAAACCTTGTTATCGCGATTTCTCAGGAACTACTGCATGGATCTTTCCAAATTCGGTACACAGGTTCCCCTTGAGGTCTAGTTGAGCAGATACCTTTTCTGGTCCGATTCGAAAATCCAATATGGCCACAAAGCGGCCATCTTGGATTTCCCCATGAAACCTTGTTATCGCGATTTCTCAGGAACTACTGCATGGATCTTTCCCAAATTCGGTACACAGGTTCCCCTTGGGGTCTAGTTGTGCAGATACTTTTTCTGGGCCGATTCGAAATCCAATATGGCCACATGGCGGCCATCTTGGATTTCCCCATGAAACCTTGTTATCGCGATTTCTCAGGAACTACTGCATGGATCTTTCCCAAATTCGGTACACAGGTTCCCCTTGGGGTCTAGTTGTGCAGATACCTTTTCTAATCCGATTCGAAAATCCAATATGGCCACAAGGCGGCCATCTTGGATTTCTCCATGAAACCTTGTTATCGCGATTTCTCAGGAACTACTTCATGGATCTTTCTGAAATTTGGTACACAGGTTCCCCTTGGGGTCTAGTTGTGCAAGATACCTTTACTGGTCCGATTCGAAAATCCAATATGGCCACCAGGCAGCCATCTTGGATTTCTCCATGAAACCTTGTTATCGTGATTTCTCAGGAACTACTTCATGGATCTTTCTCAAATTTGGTGTACAGGTTCCCCTTGGGATCTAGTTGTGTAAGATGCCTTTTCTTGTCCGATTTGAAAATCTAATATGGCCACCAGGCAGCCATCTTGGATTTCCCCATGAAACCTTGTTATTGTCATTTCTCAGGAAGTACTGCATGGATCTTTCTCAAATTTGGTACACAGGTTCCCCTTAGGATCTAGTTGTGCAAGACACCTTTTTCGGTCCGAATCGAAAATCCAATATGGCCACCAGGCGGCCATATTAGATTTCAACATGAAACTTTGTTATTGTGGTTTCTCAGGAAATACTGCATGGATCTTTGTCAAATTTGGTACACAGGTTCCCCTTGTGGTCCAGTTGTGCAAGATACCTTTTTCTGGTCCGATACGAACATCCAATATGGCCACAAGGCGGCCATCTTGGATTTCCCCATGAAACCTTGTTATCGCGATTTCTCAGGAAATACTGCATGGATCTTTCCCAAATTCGGTATACAGGTTCCCCTTGGGGTCTAGTTGTGCAAGATGCCTTTTCTTGTCCGATTCGAAAATCCAATATGGCGACCAGGCAGCCATCTTGGATTTCCCCATGAAACTTTGTTATTGTCATTTCTCAGGAAGTACTGTATGGATCTTTCTCAAATTTGGTGCACAGGTTCCCCTTAGGGTCTAGTTGTGCAAGACACCTTTTTCGGTCCGAATCGAAAATCCAGTATGGCCACCAGGCGGCCATATTACATTTCCCCATGAAACTTTTTTATCGTGGTTTCTCAGGAAATACTGCGTGGATCTTTCTCAAATTTGGTACACAGGTTCCCCTTAGGGTCTAGTTGTGCAAGACACCTTTTTCGGTCCGAATCGAAAATCCAATATGGCCACCAGGCGGCCATATTAGATTTCAACATGAAACTTTGTTATTGTGGTTTCTCAGGAAATACTGCATGGATCTTTGTCAAATTTGGTACACAGGTTCCCCTTGTCGTCCAGTTGTGCAAGATACCTTTTTCTGGTCCGATACGAAAATCCAATATGGCCACAAGGCGGCCATCTTGGATTTCCCCATGAAACCTTGTTATCGCGATTTCTCAGGAAATACGGCATGGATCTTTCCCAAATTCGGTATACAGGTTCCCCTTGGGGTCTAGTTGTGCAAGATGCCTTTTCTTGTCCGATT
>JAVTVY010005124.1:0-37847 GCA_036873755.1 Hanleya hanleyi | reverse complement strand
TATGGAAACTCGAACAACGTCCGTATATTGGTCTATATTCAAAGTTATCTTAGGCCCTATCCCAAACTGTTTACCATGAAGTTTGATGTGCAACACAAGTTTTAAAATTAAATCTGCAAATACAGAAGTTACGGTTGGACTACTGTTACCGTACCGTAGACTTGCATGGCAGCTACATTTTCATGATTTTGGAAAAATATTTTTTTTTTCATCAATATTTGAGCTCTCGATGATTTAATTAAATCCCATAATGTTGACATATCTTGCAATAAATTATTTAAACACTGGTAGGGCCTATTTATTAGGTCTATGGCATATAAATAAAATACCACATGGGCCAATAATATCTAAATTCAAATTTCAAACTATGAAAAGTATATTATTTTTCAAAGGATTTTCGATAATAGCATTTCCTTTGAAAGCACCTATATATGTTATGTGCTATATACCGTTCTTGGTACAGGGAACCGGGGCTATGTGCTAATGGGGTTTGCCAGGTCGAACTGCACGCCTTGGCTGTACCAAGAAATAAATGTCACGCGCATGTCGTTTTTCTGGACGTCATGCATGGCTGCATGGCTATCCCCATTAACAGATGGGCTTTTTCGAAAACCTTTTTCTTTTTCATACCGACAATATATTGGCCTACATTTTGTGAAAATTTCAAAATAGAGCTTTTAAAGTTCTATACATGATTTTTGCATATAATTAAAATTCTATGAATGATTTTTCGCATTTACGTAGAGCGAAATAGCTAGCAGAAAGTTTATAATTTTGTAACCCTGCAAACTTCTAGAATTCATAAAAGATAAAATGTGGAGGGCACAGATATATCCATTTTATTATGATTCTATCCATGTACCGTACTAATAATTAACATTTTGAGATTTGAATAAATTATGATGGCAAAATTAACCAGATCGCTTACAGAGTACTATACAAAATGCCCAGTTTTTAAAGGTTATACAAAATGGTCTCAAAATCTGCTACTTTTTTGTGCTAAATTGTTGTAGAGGTGATTATATAGACTTGTTTTACATTTTTTGTATGTTTTCAAACTGCCCAAGTTTGGAAATAGCAGCAGTAAAGTGCGACAATTTCACGCCCAAGGTTGCCCTCCACAGTTTCGTAGTAATGGCCCCTCTCTAATTTCATAATACGATAGACTGCCCTTGTTCTGCTACATCATAATTATTCTTGTCTCCTTAATAGCTTATATCTATAATGCCATCCTATTCAGCATTATCAACGCTGCAAACGAGTACGTACAAATCGAGGGCTGGCTTCGTCTATACGCTGATCGGGATCATGGAGTAAAGTTTGTCCTGCCTCAGTTATGCCCCTTGGTGTGCCTAAAAATCGGGACTCATTTACGGGAAGAAAATCTGACAAAAAACGGTTAGGTTGACACCCACTTTTGTCTGCCTTTTTAAGTTGAGACCGGATCAGGGAACGTGTGTAAGAAGTTTAATTAAAATCGCTCTTACAGATTTTTCTGGAAATTGAGCCGAATTTGACCATTTTTCGACATTTTTAAGGGGTTTTCTAGGAAAAATGAAGCAAGCATGGAGAAGAATGTTCGAGTTTAAATTTTCTATAACATAGCAGTGGTATATCTTAAAATAATAGTTTCATCGTGCTCTTTCAGAAAATATATACATATAAGTGATTTGGGTTGAAGGTTTGACGACAACTGGTGGCCGAAAAACGGACCCATAGTCTATTCCATGCCGAATGAAAGAATCTCTGGAGTGCACCCTAAAAGATGTGCTCCGTTTCTGACAAAATTCAAGATGGTGGCCAAACCACCTTACTGAGGACCAAAATTTTTGCATATTCATGATCGCCATATCGCAGTGCATATATGTAGCCACTTTTCCCGCCCAAATCCGTTATTTGAAAAACCGACAATTTTGATTGGTTAATGGCGGCCATCTTGTTTTACGGAACAAATTTTCAAATGCAAATCTGAGAGCCCCAGATCCATTGAGCATGTGTACCAAGTTTCGAGTCAATCGACCCAGCGGTTCCAGAGGAGAAGATCCAAAGGTTTTAGTGAAAATCCAAGATGGCCGCCGAACCATCTGACCAATCAGCTTCTTCTTTTGATATGCACTAGATCTCACATTCCCCAATACTTATGTGAAGTTTCGACTTCATCGGTTAAAGAGCGACCGGGATGCAGTTGACACAAAATCCGGCGGAATCACACATTAGCAATAACAATAGGTTTGCACGCCTGTGGCTTGCAACCCTAATAATGTCTTCATTTGAAAATTTGACAATTTTGATTCCTCTATAGCGGCGAAACTATTGAACCTACGTCAAAAGGGTAAACACACTTCTAAAAGAGCTGCTTCTGGACAATAAAATACTACAAACTATAAGGCTGTACCTATCGTAGTCCCAGAGATCTAGGCTCTACAAGATGTGCTCCGTTTCTGACAAAATTCAAGATGGTGGCCAAACCACGTGACTGAGGACCAAAGTTTTTGCATATTCATGATCGCCATATCGCAGTGCATATATGAAGCCACCTTCCCCGTCCAAATCCGTTATTTGAAAAACCGACAATTTTGATTGGTTAATGGCGGCCATCTTGTTTTACGGAACAAATTTTCAAATGCAAACGTGAGAGCCCCAGATCCATTGAGCATGTGTACCAAGTTTCGAGTCAATCGACCCAGAGGTTCTAGTGGAGAAGATCTTGAAAGGTTTTAGGGAAAATCCAAGATGGCCGCCGAACCATCTGACCAATCAGCTTCTTCTTTTGATATGCACTAGATCTCACATTCCCCAATACTTGTGTGAAGTTTCGACTTCATCGATTAAACAGCGGCTGGGATACAGTTGACACAAAATCCGGCGGAATCGCACATTAGCAATAACAATAGGTTTGCACGCCTGTGGTTTGCAACCCTAATAATGTCTTCATTTGAAAATTTGACAATTTTGATTCCTCTATAGCGGCGAAACTAAGGGAACCTACGTAAAAAGCGTAGACACACTTCTGAAAGAGCTACTTCTGGACAATATAATACTACAAACTATAAGGCTGTACCTATCGTAGTCCCAGAGATATAGGCTCTACAAGATGTGCTCCTTTTCTGACAAAATTCAAGATGGTGGCCAAACCACGTGACTGAGGACCAAAATTTTTGCATATTCATGATCGCCATATCGCAGTGCATATATGTAGCCACTTTCCCCGTCCAAATCCGTTATTTGAAAAACCGACAATTTTGATTGGTCAATGGCGGCCATTTTGTTTTACGGAGTTAAATTTCAAATAGAATTTTGAGAGCCCCTCATCCATCGATCACCTGTTCCAAGTTTCAAGTCAATCGACCCAGCGGTTCCAGAGGAGAAGATCTCGAAAGGTTTCAGGGAAAATCCAAGATGGCCGCCGAACCATCTGACCAATCGGCTTCTTCTTTTGATATGCATTAGATCTCATATTGCCCAATACTTAGGCGAAGTTTCGACTTCATCGGTTCAACGGCGGCTGAGGAAATTTTGCCACAAAATTCGTCGGAATCATACATTAGCAATAACAATAGGTTTGCACGCCTGTGGCTTGCAACCCTAATAATGTCTTCATTTGAAAATTTGACAATTTTGATTCCTCTATAGCGGCGAAACTATTGAACCTACGTAAAAATAGTACACACACTTCTGAAAGAGCTGCTTCTGGACAATATAATACTACAAACTATAAGGCTGTACCTATCGTAGTTCCAGAGATATAAGCTCTACAAGATGTGCTCCGTTTCTGACAAAATTCAAGATGGTGGCCAAACCACGTTACTGAGGACCAAAATTTTTGCATATTCATGATCGCCATATCGCAGTGCATATATTTAGCCACTTTCTCCGTCCAAATCCGTTATTTGAAAATCCGACAATTTTGATTGGTTAATGGCGGCCATCTTGTTTTACGGAACAAATTTTCAAATGCAAATCTGAGAGCCCCAGATCCATTGAGCATGTGTACCAAGTTTCGAGTCAATCGACCCAGCGGTTCTAGAGGAGAAGATCTTGAAAGGTTTTAGGGAAAATGCAAGATGACCGCCGAACCATCTGACCAATCAGCTTCTTCTTTTGATATGCACTAGATCTCACATTCCCCAATACTTATGTGAAGTTTCGACTTCATCGGTTAAACAGCAGCCGGGATACAGTTGACACAAAATCCAGCGGAATCACACATTAGCAATAACAATAGGTTTGCACGCCTGTGGCTTGCAACCCTAATAAACCCGGCTTCTGTAAGGATTGTCACTGTCCTAGGAGAACGCTACGCCATGTTAACTTTCATATTCACTTGCGCTCATTCATCTTGGTGTATAAATTAACAAATCGTCTCACTAAATACTCACCCGTTCGACTGTTTCCATCAAATGTTTAATATTTCTTTGTCGTGTAGATACATTCAGAGAAATAGGATTTCAACCATTTCTCATCTATCGTAAGATGGTATTTGTCTAGCTAATAAGTGAAGGGTTGTTTCATAGCACGCTTAGTTCTATGACAATAGTCCCCATTTTGGAACATGAGTTCTTCATATTTATTTGCGTCTTCATGGCATGAGGAACAGTAATTCAGTAGTGTGCTCGAAAAAACTCACTGCCGTCACCCCCGAAAAACAAGGAAGCTCCCATTATGGTGACCATATTCCTCCAATTTGCAAGTTGAACACGGCTAGGGACATATTTTTAAGATACGTGTATTATCCGGAGAACTGTGTATATTGGCTACATCAACATGAATACTTTTGTAGATTAATTTGAACATGTAGTCTGTCAAATATATTATGCAATGCCATGTTGATTTGACTAACTCAATTCTCAGGACAAGCCTCCTCGGTGAACTTGGTATAAATTATTTAATACAAGTATAGTTGTCCAAAGTTTTATCCAAGTTGATAATAATTACTAGTGCTCACAGTTTGACCTTGACCTTCGGGAAAATTTGACCTTGACCCTCAACGTCAGTCCAGAGTTAGTTTGACATGGAAATCCTCATATGGCAGCTTAGTGCTAAAAGCTCAATAATATAGATCCATTTACTTCGGATATATTATGTTCACAAACAAAGATGACTGATATTCACATCTCTGCCTGCGATCTTTGAGAATAGATAGTGAAGACGGCGGAAGGAACATGACCTAGAACTCTCTAGAAGATATCATTTTGTCCAAACAGTATCTAGTTCACTAGAAGTCCCTCAGAGATGCAGAGTATTCTGTAACACACTTTGCTCCCGATATATCACGTCTATAACGTAAGAGACGGTATGAAGGACGAACAAAAAGTATTTCCCAAACCCCCTCTCCATTACGTGACGGGGGACAAACAAGTTATGCCTCATTTGCAAGTTACAAGTCCAAATCATCATAGTTAAATTTGTATCGGCTGAAATCCAGAAAAAAACAAAACATTCAGAGATGGACTCTTTGCCATCTAAAACGTTAAAGGCCCGCCAGCGGATTACAGCTCCATATATCCAATATAATAGATTCGCATGCAATGGGGACTATGCAACCGTTCCACATGTTTCGCGAGAAATGTTAAAACATAAAATCAGCCCAAAACAATGGTTGTATGTACTACAATGTATGAAGAGTGTATATGCCTTTTCTCAAGAATACGTATGGAACTGACTCAATTCGACAACAACAATACCTGGAACACAGATTGCAATCACTGAAATTTGCCTTGAATCAAAATGTACAGACCTCAGAATAGAGCCATTGTTTGACTGGAGCGTAGCGAGAAATTTATGTTAAGAAAACTATACAATGTTATCTGTACATCGCAGTTACTATTATATGTGCCCAATGTATTTGTTGAACTAGATAGTTATCAAATTTACCTATAATTCGTTATAAACCCCCTGAATACGGGGCAGACACGTATCTATAATCCGTGGGGTCTGCACTGTGGCCGAGCGCAGAACTGTAGTGTATGTGTATTAGACCTCACAACGTACCACCTTCGGCTTTATTATTTCCAAGGAAATAGCCTCGAAACTATTATCTATCTAAAGTCTTAGTCCCTGAGCTGGAGAATCCCACCTGAATCCCATCCTAATCACCGAAACTATTTGCGATTTGTTTCAATACCTGTACTTTCACGTGTAACGAGTCATGTTTTAATAAGGCTGAGGCGTATGAATTGGGCCATACATTTCAACATTTATGAAAGGGGAGACGTGGTCAGAAATTTCTTGATGAATTACAACACATATAAGGGAAGTCCGATTTGTGCAATTAAGTATTTTATTCAGCTTGATTTGAACAATTGTTTGAAATTATTAAACTCATTTGAAAGGTATATCAAACATCACGTGGGCCACTATTTAAATAAGAAATTGTGATATTTGCACAATACTCGTAAACGTCACATTTATTCCACAAGCATTGGAAATTATATTTCTTGGACACTGTAACACAATGTTTGAAGCTGTGTACATTTACCGGTAGTAGATGAGATTTTACTGAGTAGAAAAAATGTTGAAATATTCAGTCTGATTTTTTTAAAGTCTAAGGTATTGACTCGAAGAGCATGTATAAAGACTTGTATTGTGCTTCAATGATATGCTATGACGCAGATATGTTAAATATATAACACCAGAAGTGGATGAAAACTAGAAGTATGTAATGAGGTATTCAGTATCATCGACGGCATGTTACTCGTTTTAGCGCATCCAGTTGAAAACATTGCTTCCTAGCGGGAACTGGCGAACTGGCAGGGGAGACAATTTTGGAAGGTCAGGAAACGACTCCTACAGCCGCGAATGCAACTACAACGTCCCGAGTCAAACCGCCAAAGGTGACGCAATGAATCATGGGAGTTTTATGAGAGACCGTGACACTGCATATCACTAAAAATTATCAAAATCGCGCCTGGGCTAAGTTAACTCCTCGTGGCGATGTTGGGTTGATTTATTTGTATGCAAACAAAATATCTGTTGACTCTTAGTTACAAACACGGGTAACAATAATAATTAATTAATATATCCCTTCAGATTTATCCAGAAAGTCTATTCATATACAAATAAAGCACTCCGCTAAATTCCAGATGCGGCATTCTATGGATATTCGTTCGTCTTACACTCCTTATGCAAACCTCTCGTCATCAATAATATTTATTCAACGAAATGTAACCTAAGTTGATTTTATGAAACAAGAGAACAGAATTGGGGAAGCCGAGCTGAATGTCACGAGCGCAACAGCTTTCTGCTTTCGTTTTCTCTCTGGGTCAAGCCGTTACATATAATGGAGCTTGTGCTTCTAAATCTGGTAGCCAATCATTTGCCTTTGTGACCCGTTAGTAAAATTCCTGATAGTCCGTATAAGGCACGCCTGCGTATCACGCGATATTTCTGTAGTATTTTGAACTTCGGTTGTAAGAAAATCGAATGTTCATTGGTCGCCAGTGTTGGTTACGTCATATAATGACCTCCCACGCTTACCGCGGTACATTGAGGCTTATGACGAGTGGGTCAAAATATTCCTTTGAATTCGACCTGATTCAAACTTGTTTTTGATATATTGTGTAAACATAAAGCCATTCGTATCACCAAATGTCTGTAGTTCGGACGGACATGATAGATTATGGATTTTGGAATTTTAGATGCACAATAAAAGAAAAAAGACATCTATGATAATATCCTGCCCACTCGTTAGGGAGCCATCAGGTTAGCAGTAAAGCAAATAAATGAACTTCCCGCGTTACCTCCCAGAGTTTATAAGGTATCGTAGACCTGGGTCCCCAGAATAAATGAACTACGGCCATACTCGATTGTAATTCAATAAACGATTTATTGCCCATTTACGATATCGAACTAATGTGTAAAAATGACAACAGGAGTCGAAAGTACAGGTAGACCTTCGTTGGGCAGAAGTTTGAATCTAGCGAAAAAATGTTGACTCCGATGTCAGCACAACCGGTTTTCTGGGTCACCGTAGCGTACGACCAGACTGCGTGCGCCAGATAATTTCCATGATTCCTCAGTCCAAATTTAGGTAATTCAGCTGCCGACAATTGCCGACTAATAACGACTGCAAGCCGATCGGCGCACAGTGAAAAAATTGAATTCTGTATTGCGCAGATTTCACATCCTACGTCACATGAAGCGTTATAGGCAGGCTGGTGGTGCCATTGTAGTCTACATAGTCTAAGTGATCCTTAGATACTTCTAGTTTCATCCACTTCTGATAACACTGACCATATGAAGCCATAATTTGATGTTACATCCATAATGTTTCACATTGTGAATCAAACATAAGCATGTGTGCTTATTACTATCGCCATGATGAGACTAGCCAGAACTTGGGCGTGTTAGATTTAACCCGTATACACTAAAAAAACATTGTTTTAATTGCTACGAAAGTGAACCGTCAAAACTATTCCCATCAGCTGTCAACAATTGTCATTGGTACCTACAAGTCATCATGATTCTGGGACCTAACTATAGAGAGCCAAGAAATATAAATCTGAAGGCCAACCAGAAGATAGTCCTGTCTGCTTTGGAACAGTACGTTATTGATTGGTCTAAGCGAGAAAAAGTTGAATCTACAGTACTCGCTGATTGGCTGGACCTCACCAAGAGCAAGGTCGTTGAAACAATCCGCCATATTGACAGAAGTACCCTTCCCCAAGCAAAACAAGTACTGAGAAGCCCCAATTCGCAAGAAGTTCTAGCAAATCTCCAGAGTAAATTCGTCATAGTCCTAGCAGACAAAGCTCCAAATACTATAATATTCATATGTAAATATTACTATTACCAGGTGCTGGTTGAAGAATTGAGTGTAAACATATCGTCATCAAATACGTCTACTTACTCTCAAACTCTGGAAGATTTATTTAACAATCACAAAACTTTTCTCAGCGAAAGAGGTATTTGTCCTCCAACCAAACATAACGATATACCAAAAGTATACTGGACTCCCAAAATGCATAAATCACCATACAAAGCTAGATTCATAGCTGGTTCTAGAAGCTGCACCACTAAGCTTCTTTCAACCCTATTGGGCCCTTAAGGAGGTAAAAGCATTTTGGGAAAGGTATTGCGCCACTATTTCTAAAAACTCTGGCGTTGAATGTATGAGGATATTGAAAAACTCAAAATGTCTTACGAAGGAACTTGATGCTAAAGGTCACATACCGTACAGATATGTATCCACATGGGATTTCTCGACTCTCTATACTACAATCCCTCATCAGGACCTTATTGACCGTCTGAGTTCATTAATAGTATCTGTGTTCAAGAGAACTGATCGTAGATATATTAATGTCGGAAGCCATAAAGCATTCTTTAGCTCTACTACATACAAGAGATATCATTCATGGGATGTTTCTTTGTTTATAGAGCTGCTTGAATTTCTCATAAAAAATATCTATGTAAAATTTGGCAACACAATATATCAACATCATATAGGTATTCCAATGGGTATTAATTGTTCACCCCCTGACCTATATCTGTTCTCTTATGAATATGACTATCTGCAGGTTCTTTCAAAAACCGATCCATTCAAAGCCCGTTCCTTCTCATTCACCAAACGCCATATAGACGATCTTCTCGCTGTGGATAATCGTTATATAAATGACGCAATGAAGGATATATATCCACCTTCACTGGATTTGAAGGAAACTACAGATAGCCCTACAGGCACATCATATTTAGATCTATATCTCTATAAAAATGAAGTGGGCATTCTCTCTCGTCGACTTTATGACAAAAGAGATGATTACAATTTCGACATCGTAAACTATCCCTTTCTGGACAGTAATATTCCAGTGGGACCTGCATATGGCGTATACATATCACACCTAGTAGCATTTGCTAGATCCTGTGTTAAATGTGACGAGTTTAATCAACGTCACAAAACATTGTTGCAGAAACTTATAAAACAGGGCTACACCACCAAGCGCCTCCACTCAAAGTTTCTCAAATTTGGCGATACATATCGCATGCTCATAGCAAAATACGAGCGTAGCGTGCAAGATCTATGGCGTTACGTTTCGTAACTTGTGTCTAATTCCGCTTAACCCGGGGCTAGGGGCCGTATGAACCCATGTACTTCAAGATCCTCATGGTACTCATATGAACAGTCACAATCAAAGCGTGACTGAGATACATCATTCTTTAGATGACGACTTTACAAAAAATATTATGGATTAAGAATACTGATCAGCGATACGGATTTGATATTTTTGGAACATCATGATGTCTTGCCGGCATCATTGAAAACTGTTGACCGCTTCTCTCTTGCAGGAAACAAGCCTATGTTTATGTATACTATGATTGTCTTTTTGAATTTGGTGCTAATACTGTTATATGGAATATGGAATAGGTCTTTGGATTATGGACGCGGATATTCTCTAATGGACGACGGCTGAATTATGAATGACGGACAAGACGCTTGTAATCTCCTATCGTCAAATCGGTATAACTGAACATTAATCGTTTATTCAACTGAATCTCCAGGTCGTTTTCTAGAGTACAATGTATCTCAGTCTCGCTTTGATTGTGGCTGTTTATGTGAAGATCATCTAGTTCCCAACACGTGAGGGTAATGTGATAATTGACACGGACATACCCAGTTTTTTTTGAAGACTTAAGCATTTATTTTATTGGAATAGGTGTTTTTCGGGGAATGCTCAGTAAATTGTGATTGTGATTTAGTACCTGCCTGGTTTATGCAATGAACATCATGATCTCTTGCGGTCATCGCTGAAAATTGCTGACCGCTTCTCTCTTGGGAGAAACTAGTTTTCTCGTGTTTTAAAGTTTCATTTCATGCATGATTATTGGCGCGGAAATTCTTTTGTGGATGGCGGTTGAAAATCGAATGCCGGATATTACGCTTATAAATCTATTATAGACGAGGAAGTTCTGAAGTACTACAAAATGACGGTCTGACGATTGTATGTTGACGATTGGTGCGTAAGCGTAACCAATATTCCCGGTCTAAATCTATAGTCTCCTACTGGAGCTGCGTAGTCGAACTGCTTGAACTTCGAGGACAAACGCTGAAAATGTGGGCAAATCACACTGCATATTTGATGAGCATTTTTATCTGACTGCAAAACCCCGCGAAGGGAACGAATTAACCAAACATAAGAAATACGATATTGTGTAACGAGCATGCCACAATGGATTTACTTCAGAAACTCAATATTATCGTCTTTAGAAAAGACAATTTCGTGATTTGCCGATGTGACATTTAATATGTGTCTATATGGGTACGTGTGTTATAAACACGATATAATCTTTACATATGCTGAGGGGATAGATTAAGACAACTTGGAGACGGCAGAGATCGTGAATTAATACAATAATTTTAGCGTCTCAGTAAATGCCATGTTTTCAATTGCTTTTAAATCACCAGCTTGAGTAGAGAAAAGTGGTCTCGTAATTTGAACATTGGAAACATTTTTTTCGGCTGACTGCATATGAAATGCCGCTGCCTATGTATGTTAAGAGCATTTGCGTCTGTGTTTATTTCTTGCACCAACAATTAATGCAAATAACATGGTAAGCATGACTTAAATTCTCCCACAGCACCAGATTGAGCATTCAGATTTCTGAGTATGTGAGCATTTGGACTTCTGGGAAAAGAGACTATCTATACACTTTAAATTGAAGTGTTCAAAAGAGGTAAGTCACTTTCTTTAGTTGAAATTTTCTTGATCTGTATAGAAATCAAGAAGTGGAGTCACTCGCTGTAAATCGATCTATTGCCCCTCACTGTCGCTCTTATAGCTGGTCATCGAGGCAGCCGTTATATTGTGACGTACTGCCGAAGTATTCTCCAAATCCGTGTCTTTATTACGAGTAATATTCCCATAAAGTCACCATAGACAGTCTTATGAATAGCCCATCTATTTACTAACAGTCCGTTATATTAATATATCAACAGTATATCAAATATTTACAAAAGGTTATAAAAATAAATAACTGCAAGAATCATTTTGCATTGTATTGGCAAGAGTAAATCATTTAGAAAAGTAATGCGTTGACATCTTCTTCAGAGTAATTTTCTAAATGAAATGACAAAATCTTTTCGATAAGCCAGGATGAAATTTCAGTGGATTCCGGCAGTCGTGATTGTCACGCTGTTTCGGTCAGGTGAAACTGTTTTTCTACGATATAAACATGATGAAGCCTATCTTTTGCACGGGACAAAATATCAGATTGTATAGTTTGTAACATAATCCTGGTGGACTTCCTCGTGACATTTCAATGTTGTATAAGGGCTTTACGCACCGCTACCAGCAAAATTATAATTTCATTTTTTTTCTGTCCCATATTAGATATATACAGCAGCGCATGCTGTTTAATCCTCTGAGGCAGCAGAACTTCCAAACATAAATAGTTTGTATAATACTTTAAATAAACAATATTATAAGTTTGAAAGACTCGTAGCTATAGCTCTGTGAATATCCAGGCATAAATTTAGCTCATTACGTTTTTTAAATAGCTGAAGTGATGAGAATTAATGAATAAGGATGGAATAGACCTCTGTTACTGCACATTCAGTGAGTAAGATTTCATGGCCCGTGCCGTTTCCAAAATGAAGCGCTTAGTAACCCGTTGCTATGGTAACCGTATTGCTAAAGCTAAAGAGAATATTTCCAATACCGAACTTAAATACTTGCATAATGCTTTAAATATTATGAAAGAGATTAGACTGATTAAATGCAACATAACAAGGACGATAAAGACGTCGTCGGCCTACTCACAAGTCATATGACCTAATGCACAGGCAAATACACTGACTGCATATTTCTAAAACATTACAAGAACCAAAACTGATCCCTGCGATGATTTGTCATCATCTGAACGCATGGCACGATCATACGTAGAAACTTCTGCTCGTAGCCATGCGGTAACGGGTGCTATCTGAGTGTAGTAGGGCGTTTCCCAAATGGTCACATCCGACTGGTCCCGTTACATCCGACATCGGTGCAATCACATTCATACAACGAAGACACACCTCCAGAAAGCGATCGATTGAAATGATCCCATGGTGGGCCTCGAAGTGCCCCCATCACAAAATAAAAAGCATATCATTTTCCTGTGGTCTGCCGCCGATTTTATTTTGTTTTCAAATATGTTAGGCCGTTTGTTTCTTAAGATAAACGAAGAAGCATGCTCCACTAGAGTGAGAAATAAAATAGCTAATTTGCACAACTTCGTTTTGGTCTCGCGTAGACTCCCCCAGTCTTGCGCCTCGTGAAACTGACATGTTTGCATATCTGAGAAATATTTGAATGCAGATAATTTCATTGGCTCCTTTAAATGGGGCCGACATTTGACCTCATGCTTTGGGAACAACTTTCGAACTGGATTAAAAAAAATTCTAGATAGATGGCGCCGTGTGAAATACATGCCGAATCACAGCGAAAATCTAAGGGTAGTGTTAAGTGAAACGTGAAATGCCCTTAGAAAGCTAAGATGTGATTTGTATCCCAGCCAAGCATTATTGTAGCTGTTTATTTGAAATTCTTCAATGGCATGACCACACGGGCCCTAGCGCCGGCATGAGCGGTATTAGATACAAATATTTAAGAGCAATGAAGTAATAGGCCTATCTAGTCATCTGATGAAAAATGATGAACTATGTGACTGTTAGATGAAAGAAACGAACTACTCCAGGGGGAATTAATACAATGCAGTTCTTATTCAAAACACATATGTAGGAGGCCCGACGCCGACCAAGCGCTTCATTCTCCACCGTGGTTACCAGTCAAAAAAGTACAATCGCAATGATTTTTACGGAGTCAAGCCTCGAAGACGAAACGTCCACAATTCAGAATCCCACCATATATAGGCATTTTTATTATTATTATTATTTTGTTATTATTTATATTATTTTCTTCTATATATCTTTTTCGGTGATTTATTCATTCAACTATTTATTTCACGGATATTAAGTACTCATAACTGCTAGTTTTGATATTAGATCAATTAAATAACTCAAATATCTGTTATTATTATTATTATTTGGAAGATCTATGCCACCTCTGATTACCGATGTAACAACATGAAATTTTTTGTACCTCATATGTCATGAATGTGACCAGAGTGTAAATAAAGTTGAAATAAAGTTGAAGTTGACAACATAGATACAAATAGATACAAATATGTAAGAGCGATGATGTAAATAGCCCTATCAAGTCATCTGAAGAAAAATGATAAAGTATGCGAGCTTTAGATGGAAGAAACAGACCATATGGAAACAAATATTTTGCATGATTAGGAAAAAACAATTTTCATGGGAGACCGATTAGTTTTGTTGATCAAGTTTCTAAAGGTAAGATTTAATTTCTTATTTGGGCATCCTTGATTGAGATTTTTTCTCGAATTATGTTTATCCATTGAAAGAAATTCTTATTCAAGAAAATCCTGCTCTTTCCAAATTTCCTGAAAATATCTCAATATTTATTTTCTTAAATAAGAAATCACTGTTTTCTCAATCGCGAAATATTCTTGTCAGTCTCATATTTTTGGAAATTCAGATAATACGTCTTAATCTAGAAATCAATCGTAGATTTAATTAAGCTATTTTTCTTGGACCAGAAAATATCTCCACACATCCTTATAGCTAGTGCTTTGTCACCTTTACAATGTGGAAAAAGTTAAGCAATATATATATATATATCTGTCCATGGAGTAAGAAAATACGGCTTCTTAAGTTATTCTCATAAATTTTAAACACAGTTTCTAAGTATTTGAGATGCAATTTCTTAAAAATAGGGGAAAAATCTAAAAATAATGGGACTACAAATGTTATATTCAGGAAAAGTGTTCTCAAAAAGAGTATAGTTCTCTTGGATCTAGAATATATTAATCAGGATTGTAGAAAGCACTTTCTTCTCATCACAATTTTCTCCCGAAATACTGTCATGTAAGAATTATTTATGTGTAACAAATAAGTTGTTATTGTGTATCGTGTATTACGTCAAATAAGTTTCCGCCCTATCAACAGCATTACTATTTGGTAATGTAGTTGAAATTTTGGTAAAAAAAAAATGGACATAATTTTCGTTAACAACGTTACCTTCATCAACTACATTACCATGTTTTTGAATTCACAAGCTTCAATTTTCAATAAGATATCTCAGAGTTGATCTTCCTCGCTATCGTCAAACTAATAGATCTGCTGTGGATCGGACATTGAATTAACACATAATGTGAGAGGATAGAACAATCTTTCTTCGAATTTTCAACATACACGAAGACAGAACCTTTGACCTGCTATTGAGAATCCATCGTTGTTGCCAAATATACTTGCTGGTCTGTTGTCGGTAAAATCTATGATGATCTAATTTCATCGTTGCATATCCAAATTATAATTCACAAACCCAGTTGGTAATGATCCCTGTAGACCTGTGATATTCTTCTTATATTAGAGAACTACAAACACTAAACATGCAAGAAAAAGGGAGATATCCCTGATTACATATACGGTAATGGTACAATTACTCTACATAGATTCATCGTCTGAAGTATAAGGTCAGAGTTACTTCCTTTGGGCTTCCACTGTTTCAGCGCAGCAGATCTACTTTTCGTTGAAAAGTGAAGTACAGAGAGAATAGGATAGTTTCGATTTGATTAAGCAAAATTTTAAAGACGAGTAGTAAATCGTTCAAATTCGTCTTCTGAATATTGGGAAACATATATCCAACGTTATGCTTAGTGTCTATTTTCCATCGCTCGGTTACCAAGACACTGGGAAGATGCCCCTTAATACCTCGCTTGCAGCAAGCACAAACTTTTAGCTGCGATCGAACACAGTTTTATGCATCTGCCGAATCAGATGAAAATAAAAAAAATGTCGAATGCGTAAAATATAGCCACGGTTCTGTTTTACAATTCTGCACGACTACTTTCAAACAATTAAGATAGTATACGATATACAGAGTCGTGATCTATTTGGATTAATCGAAGCCCCTTCTGTCAACATTTATTCGACGAAGCGCATCTCTGTGAGTTGAGGTGAATGAGTGGGTTAGTGATTCAGCTTGATCGGGTATATAGATTCAAAAGATTCAATTTTCGTTCAAATCTAATACCTTCCAACTTCAGACTCTGGTAATATTTTGAATCTTCCATCTTCTTGCTGTTCGGCCCTGACAGTTTACAGGCCCATTTTGGATGGTTGTATCAAAAAACCATGGAGAGGTTTATCGCCCACCTAAATGAAAATATGTTTTCCAGGAAGGTGTGCCCGTTGATTTAGTCTTCCAATAGGTAAGGATGTCTCATCTGCTCAACAACATACTATAGCTGAGCAAATTACCCAGGACATGTTGTCTATTCACACGACTTTTGATATCTCACCAAAGAAAAGCCTGCTGACATTTATATACTAGTGCAGTCAACGCCAATCATCCTTTTTGTATGTTCACACATCGTTGAGATATAGGGCCTACTGCATATACTGCTCATTATTTGTAAAAGTTGATTCGTGTAATGTTTGCTTTCTCAGGGAGCTTCGTTGAAATGACACCCCTTATGAGCATCGTGATTAGAACCATCATAATGTATCTACTGCTGGATTTTGGAGGTAAGTTGCTCGGCCATAATGTTCGGTGGGAAAGAGATGCTTGGTGTAGCTTGATTAGATGACGTTTCAGTGAGTGCATTGATGTAACGATACACAAAAACATCAACAAAAATGAGCATCACCCCGTATCATACCTCTATGAGATTTTCTACTGCCATAACAATCTTGTGTTCACATAAATTACATAATTATACACAATGATCTGGAATTGATTTACGAATCAATACATGAATGTGTCAACAATACACCAGATATATTTGATATTACACAATTATATATATATAAAGAATGCCCGTGGGATGCTGTGAATCATAACAAACTTCATGAGTTCAAAAAACTGTAGGTTATACTCATCCGAACAGCCCGAAAACGTTTCGATCAGGCCATGATCAGGCGATGTAGAATCGGCCATACACGATTAGCTCACGAACATTTACTAATAAAAGAGCCAGTCCCAAGGTGTATTCCATGTCATGATGATCTCACGGTGAAACATATTCTTATCGAATGCATAGATTTTAAGATTGTAAGAGATGCTTTTTATCGAGCGACTGCTTTGGAAGATCTTTTTAGTCGGGTGAGGGAGGATTGCATCTTGGGCTATTTGAGAGAAATCGGGCTGTTACATAAGTTTTAATGTGTGTATGTTTTAATGTGTTGGATTACTAAGTTAGTGACTTGAGTACTTAGAATTTTGTTTGATCGTCGCTATATAGCTGAAATATGCTGAACGCGACATTAAATCTCAATTCTCTCTCTCTCTCTCCAATGTCTCCCACGAGAGAAAAGTGAACAACAATTTTCAGTAACGTCGCCAATTCTTCGTCGATGTTATTTCTTTTTAATAAATTTATTTGAAAAGAATGAAATTATTTCCCACCTTTTCATGCACCACGATTACAGCGGAGGTCACAAAGATACGTTTGATTCATAATTTAACGATTTATATTTTTAACGATATATATAAAACCGTACAAATACCCTCCTCTACATATAGAAATATTATAGGGAGGGGTATGTAGATCTTTACATATCGCTAATTTATACATTTTTAATGATATTCGATGTCATCGTGGTTTAAGAAAAGGTAAGAAATAATTTTCTTGTTCGAAAAGAAAATTATTGACAACAACAACATCTGGGGAGACGACCACTGGTGATCAAGTCACTGTGAGACAATACATCGGGATGTTCCTGTAGTAAAATACGTCTGACTCAGTTACGCTTTGATTATGACTGGGCGTGGGTGATACATATGGAGTCATTCACACAGGGAAGAACACAAATATCCTTGCAAATAAAGACTCTCTGGTTGATACACTGGTTGATAACATACGACCTGTTCTCCTAATGGCAAATACAGTCAGGTACAAAAGCTGGTTCACCGCTAGTTCTGTTTGCTTCTTGGGTCAGAGAATATCAAATGTTGAATGGGTTTTATGTGAGAAAGAAGAACAACTTTTGTTAAAAGTATGTTATTGTGTTCACGTAACTGCTGCAGGCCTGTGTACGCACGATGTGGAAATAAGAGAGTCAGATGCGAGCGTCAGATGTAAAAGACGGCTCAGTTTTGGAAACGGAAACGGTCATGCAATGAACGTTTTTAATCAAAACACCAGATTGTGAGTTCAAACGAGTTTTAATGTTAAGAAATTGCCCTGGTTTCTCAGTTCACTACCTCACGGTTTGACTCGAAAAATGCTTCTCCGAGTGACAAAAATGATAATTTGACTCACAACTGATGTTTGCGCCAGAATGTCACAATGTTTTCATGTCTCTGTGCTCAAGAAGTGCACGATAAATATTATTCTGGACCGTGTCTATGAAAGCAAGGTTATCACATCGAAGTTGAAAAAAAACGGACTGATTGTGGTACTAAACCATCCATTTCTTGTGAGTCTTGGTTATATCAAGAAACTGACGGTGTACTAATGAGTTCCAATCTCGGGCCAGTTTTTACCGATATTATTATGTCTGAACTTGTAAAGACTTTCATTACACAGTTATTTGATACTGGTGGTATTAAATCATACATGCGGTTTGTGGATGACACACATGTACTGGTGAAATCTGATGATATTGATTATGTCAACAAACAACTTAATTCTTTCCATAAACAGTTGAAATCCGCACATGATGTAGACAATAACTGTTCATTTTCTCAACTTGAAAATCTGATGGTGCAACGGTGTTCCGGAAGTCAGCACTTACTGGCTTGTTTTTGCACTATAGTCGCTTTGAGCCCTTGTAAAACTACATAGATACGGGTAATCATACAACGTGCACGTAAACTGTGCAGCACAAACAAATTGTTTACCATAGAACTTGAAACAATACACGTCATGTTATGAAATGGTTTTCCTTGGCGAATATGTGAAAAAGTATTAAATAAATATAAAAACCCGACTGAGAAGAAAAGTAACAGCTGTAAAGAAATCAGCAGAATAGATGTACGACTTCCATATCTAGGCAAACAAGGAAAATTTATTGTCAACAAATACTAAAAAAAAGTAAAACTGTTATTAACGAGTGTCTCCAACTTTAGGTGTCCAGGTTAGTGCTAAATACATTGGTAAAACGGGACGTTGTATTTTTACTAGATTAGAAGAACACAGCAGAGGCAACAGCGAAATTCATTCATACATGTATGTCATGAAATGTTCAAGTTTCCAATACATATATGATATTATTCCTGTACCAGATCGTGCGAATAATAGGCCCCAATTTGCCCTGTCCCCTCATATATTATTACGTAATGTTAACATAACAGATCACTTATATCCAATTATTTTTAGGATGACACTTTCTCAGTAAAGCACAAATACTAGTGCTGGATGGGTCAGTCCCGTGCGAGACTTCACGATACGAAGTGGAACGAACGTCTGTTCAATGAGGCATTTGCCATTAAGAGTAAAGCCTCCAAATTATACCATGGAATAATGGAATCTAAGGACCTCATTGCCTTCAACTGAACCTGTTCTTTATTGTCTACATTGTCGATCCGTGGGGTCCCGGGTGTTAAAAGTAATAGGATCCTACCTGTGTGGTTTCCGGATGTGAAAAGGAATAGGAACCAAACGTCGTGATATGACTGAAATAGTGCTGAAAGCGACGTTAAATCATATTCACTCACTCACTCACTTGTCTATATTGTCCTAAGCTGTTGAATTGGTCCCCGCTGATATACCTGTAACTTTCACTATTCTTTTGTCGTTGTTTGCTGAACTTTGGTCGTTGTTTACTGTTCGCTTGTACATTTACCGCAATTTCTGCTTAATCCTGTATATACAGCTGACTGTATAGTCTAAATGTTCATATGTATTCCTGACGATGGCATAATCAGTCAAAATATAGAATATTTTATCACAATGACTTTCATTTTTGGAGTTACTTTCCTTCTAGTCTTAACAGTGATTGGGGTATAATCAGAACTATGCAAATGGGAGATAATCGTTCTATGAATTCTTGTTTTCTTGTGTCCGGCAAATCTGTCTCGTATTACTAAGGATAATTCCTAATTCCAGGTCACCTCTCTTCAGCGGTAATCAAACCAACCAACCAACCAACAACTGGCAAAACTCTTTTCACATTACACCCGGAGACAGCTTGGTGGAATACAGCCAACAACGTATGTAAGGCAAATTTTGGAAGGCTTGCTAAAATAGACGACGCCAACACCAGGGAAGTCGTACAACATTACATGAACAACTGGCCATCGATACAGTGAGTGCATTTATCATTCATTGGGCGGTTCTGATTTCTTCCTTGTGTGTTGTGTTACCTATGATCACATGTTTAAGTTGAGATTACAACACATATAAGGGAAGTGGGAAGAGGTGCCGACATACTGACAGAGTCACATGACTTCACAGTATAGTCTTCTGGTTAACCTATTCTAAAGCACATACCAAGAATCTAACGATTCGTGATATGTGTTGTATCTCAGGTACGCTTTTATTGTACCTGTTCATGTGGCAACTTGGATGACATGACCACACGGCCCCTAGCACAGGCATAAGCGGTATTAGATACAAATCTAGACCTGTGATGGAAATGCTCTGACAACTCGAATATTGGTAATTGGTGAGCTGTGTCGCTGTGACAACTCGTACACTGGGGATTGGTGAGCTGTATCGTCGTCAGATGGAAATGACGACATTTAACACAAAAGACTAGTCTGTAATTACAACACATATAAGGGATGTCGACCAAGCATCAACTTCCCACAAATGCTAACATATATCAAAGACCAAAAGGTCTGTACAGGAGTCCAAGGAATGTAGCTAGATTCGTGAGTCCAATTCCGCCAATGCGAGCCTATGTGCCATTCGAACACTATGCATAAGAGATATCCATGGTGAATCTGATCAATGCAAACTTAGCCCTATGTGGCTTGGACTTTTTGGGACCTGTCCAGGCCTGGGGGGTGGCATTTCGCACCCCCCCCCCCCCTAAATATTCGTCTTACCCCTTGAGCTACGGGGCTGAAAGTTACCACACCATACCCTTGGTTCAAGCTCCACCAGAGTATATGAACAAATCATAGATGACTGCGTTGATGACATCACAGTGACGTCATCCTCAAAAAGACATTTTTTGATCGATTTTTCGGTCAGATTTTTCGAATTGTTTACTACTGATGTGTTTTCTTTGCAAAAACTGCATGATAAATTAGCAAATAATGGTCTGATGTGAAACAAAATAACATTTGACCAATTTTTCTCGAGAAAAAGCATGAATTTGGAGAAAAATGACAAAAACAACAATTTTCTGGTACCCCTTATTGCCGCCATCTTGAATTTCGCATGATCCGCTACTCGGGGGTTATGCAAATAGGCTCAGAATGACCCCGGTGTGACAAAATAAAAAGTCACAGAGGGTCAGCTTTCGTTTTTTGTAGTTCCAGAGATGGGAGGGGAGGGGGGGGATAATGGCCCCCTCAGGCCAGGGAGGTTTAAGATCCGATTTTCCGCACCCAAATCGTTTTCCATACAAAATTACCGTGTCCATAATCGCTATACCCTGTTGATAAGATTGATCGCGAGGGTATTATAGCATACATGATAGCAAGCGTCAGATCCGACATTCGAAATTCAGCCGTCGTTCGGAAAGGTATTTACCCGCCAATAATGGAAAGATTACGGTACGAATTCCAAATGTGCATGAAATAAAAATAATGAAACACAAGATGGTTTCCCAGAAGATAGATGGGGTCACCAATTTTCAGTGATATCAGCAAGACATGCTGATGTTCTTCAAGCTCGGCTGAGATACTAAGGCTACGTCTGAGAATCTACCTTATTCTCGGGTCTGAATGTGAGGTGATGAGGGAAGTTTTCCTGTAGAGTCATATGGTTGCTTTTTAGTCGTCAGCCGTCGTCAATTTTCCCCACCTCTTGCATATCGCTCCAATATATTACCTGAATATGGTAGAGTTCTGCTTGTGGAATGTTAATCCCCGAGGCCGGCACTATGTACATGCCATTCGTCAAATATATGCAGGTTTATTGTTTTGGTGGGAAATTTAAGCCGTACGACGTCGGGCCTTACAGGTTAGCTTTTCTTGGTATTTTTGCATTTACCAGGTTTACCCCATGTTGAGACGTCCTCGATCCTCATCCATTATCATCAGATGAGTTATTTCTTTGAGCTGATCCGTCATCATAACTCACGGGCTAGTGTATTTAATTCCGATTAAGCCGATGCTTTGGGCCGTGTGGATACTCCTGTCTCCACATGAACAGCTGCAATAAAATCGCGGCTGAGATACTAAGGCTTCGTCTGAGAATTCACCGTATTCTCGGGTCTGAATGTGAGGTGCAGAGGAAGGTTTTCCTGTAGAGTGCCCAGGAAAGTTTTCCTGTAGAGTCATATGGTTGCTTTTGAGTCACCAGACTTCAATTTTTCCCACCTCTTGCATATCGTTCCAAATTACATATAATCCTAATCACTGACCATAACTCAGATAGTTTCCTACAAGAGAAAAACAGTCACTAGCTTCTAATGGTATAAGATATTCCCATCGTCAAATCGTTATTACTTTACGCTGCAAAGTGTAATTGTGTTGCACTCGTATGCGAATTGCCTTATGTATCTTGAAGGTAGTTGGGCACAATGCACCATTGGGAGAGATTTGGTCTCCTTGGGTAAAATTCACTGGAACATTACTTGAAGGTCCGCGCAACTCCAATGGTGAAAGTCATGATCATTTTATTTGTGTTTTATAAAGCTGGTTGCGCACATTTGCATTGTTAGGGCAATTCAGCTAAACCCGCTTAGCTCAGATAATACGACCAACTCCACGCAGGATCATGGGTTCGATTCCCACTGACAGCTAAGTTATTTTTCCTCGTATTGTTTTGTTTATTTGAGTATCATGAAGATATTTCCTGTAAGAAAACTCTCCAGTACATGTAGTTAACCTCGAAATAAGAACCTTCTTGCCGTTAAATAAATCCCTATCCACGTTCATATGACTAGCTTGAAACAAAGTTTCCTTTAAATCCTAGTGTTAATTTAGTTAATATTCGCATCAGTTTTTTTTGGATTTAACTCTAAACAAATCTAACCAAATCGAAGATTGGTGAATTGTAGGAGTTTGGAGAATACTTTTGGTGGATTGTCGTAAATATGCCTACACAGTAATGTATATACATGTACCATTGTGGAATCAAAGTTACCTTTCGACTGATGATAGATGTTTTATATTGAAGATCGTATAACTGGATCGGACTTCATTACAACGAAATTCAATACAATTACGGATGGACTGGCCTCTGTGAGAAGTTAGACACAAACCGTTACAGCAATTGGGCAACAAGCGAAGGCGAGCCCGAATACGATTACGAAAAATGTGTCAGTGTACGACGAGACAGTGTAAAATGGTTTAAACAGGCATGTTGGGAAGAACACTCGTTTCTATGTGAAAATCGAAAAGGTACATCATTTAATTCGCTTGATATTGCGAAATTGTCCTTTCTGAACACATGTGTTCTTCGCATTATCTTAATGGATTGTTTCTGGTTCTGCAAGTAGAGACACATTTCCACAGTGGACGCGACAATAAAATAGATGGAATCCAGAGTCAATTTTGTTCATGCTCTTTTCTGTGAATTATATCCGTTTTATTCAGGACAGCCACTGTATCGTTATAGTCAACAATTTAACCCTACCTGGCCGGGTCTTTTGGGGGCCTGTCCCGGCCTGGTGGTCCCAGCTCCACTCGAAAATGCAAAAGAATCAAAGATGGCCGGTTTGATGAAAAAAAATTGGCACTTTGTGGTTGATTTTTCGATTTTTTTTAATTTATTTGTTTTTTTCGCAAAAACTACATGATCAATTACTAAGTAAACATCTAATGTGAATTAAAGTAGGTTTCCTAGTTTAAAAAAAACAACAGGAATTTGGAACAAAATTCTGCCTTTTTATCTTCGCAGGGGAATGTGTGTTCAAGACGGAGAACAAGACTTCCCTGAACGAATCCGCGGATCTTTCGTCTGTAATCATTCCGACAATGACCCCAGATGAATGTAAACAGAGATGCAAGGAATTATTGAGCCAAGACGGCAAGGAGTGCTGGGCCGTTACATTTAACAGTGGTACGGCTGACGTTGGCAACGATGAACGCTGCACCATTTACTACACGACCAATCAGTTCATACCCTCAGACGCCAGATTATGGACCTGCAACGCTGACATTGATCTGTACATCAAGATATGTTATGAGGGTAAGATATCTCGAGATATTTGATCCAACGATGTGTAATAACATGAATAATGGAACACACCTTTATTCAGTCAACCATGAGTTCAGTTATACGCTACATTTTTGTTTTGAAATAGAGAAACAATAACATTTGACATAAACATTTTAATCCTCAAGAATTGAACTTTCATTGTTAAACGGTTTTCCAATATGTTATTTGAATATGGCTAAATTTAACGGAAATAACGTGGGAAGAGATGGGAAAATATTCTTGCAGATTAGAAAGAAAATTAACTTGGTGACCCTCATATGTTAATTTGTGTTTTGATGAAACGGGATTAATACTTGTTATCTGAGCATTTTGAGAAAAAAGACATTTCTGTGTAGATTTCTATCAGATGATTTTTGTTTAATTTTACGTTTATTCAATTCCATTTTCCTGTCATTTCTGTGGTAATCTGGAACATTTTTCTGGTTTGTAACAAATTCATGTATTAAGTTTGAAGGATTTTTTTTGTGGAAAAAGAGATGTCATTCTCCATTTAAAGACCTGGAATAATCCCGAATCCACGGGATATTAATCATATAGCATAGCTCAAACTCCTTCATGATATCGAAATTTGCCATAAGTTTTCTTATTTGTTCCTTCTGTTGATAATTTGGCCACAAAAATTTAGGACCTGGCGCGGCTTAGCAAGAATTTATTCTCCAATTTGGTTGGGTTTCAGTGCCTAAATGAAATATTACGTGTTGGCTTGAAACATAATATCTTAATGTCATATGCTCTAATAATTCTCATGTACTGGGTCTTATTTTTTATACAAGTATCTCGAAGTAGCGTATTCGTGCGAAATCGCACGTTTTTCTCTTTGTAAACCTAAAAAGCCAGTCCAGGACCGAAAGGACCTAGCCCGATTTAATGAGATTTTGGCTCCATGAGATGCGACTTGGAGTGCCAAAATGAAATATCACGTATGAAAGATTTTTTTCAGTTAGCGTAAAGTATATTATCTTGTCTTGTGCTCTGAGTATTTTGTAAGCCTTGGGTTTTATGGTTTATTAATAACAACATACTGTAGTAGTGGATTTGTGCAAAGTAGTCTTATTTTGAGGTGAAAACAGCTCACTTTTCTCTGCGTAAACATATGAATCCAGTCCAGAACCTAAACTGTGTTTGGACAACGGTCAATATTTCGGGGTTAAGTTTATCTTGGTTCTTGATTGGCTTCACATGTTTTCGAAAGAAAAGTGTGCAAAATACTCAGATCAGAAGACAAGATTGCGCTAACTGATAACTTTTTTTCGCACGCGATATTTCATTTTGGCAATGAAAGTACAACTCGTGGGGTTCAAAATTTCATTAAACCGTGCCAGGTCCTTTGGTTGATCCCGAAATATGTGTCGTGTTATTAGGTTGTCCACAGGTTGTCCACATGCTATGGTTTTGGACTGGCTTCACATGTTTACAGAGAGGAAAAGGTGTAGGAGCTAGCTTTCCACAAGAAGGACGCGGTCAACAGTTTTGTTGAAGCCGGCAAGACATCATGATGTTAAGGAATATCAAATCCGTATCGCTGATCAGTATTCTTAATTCCTATGATTTTCGTTGTAAAATTCGTTACCCGGACAAGGATTATCTCTGTCAAGCTATGGTTGTGACTGAGCATATGAACAACATGAGGATCTTGACGTACATGGGTTCATACGTCCCCTAGCCCCGGGTTAAACAGAATTAGACACAAGACGAGATGGACATCTGTAGTTGTAGGACGAATGAACTGACGGCATTGGAAAATTGATAACGCCTCGCTAATAGTTGATATCTGGTTACCAAGTGTGAGATTCGACATTCTATATTCAGTCATTCATAAAAGATTTCCGCCTCAATAATCGATTTACCTATTTCGCATGACAGCATCAATTAGAAATATACACGAAATCCTGATCACTGACCATTATTCTTTATCCAAATGAATTCGAAGACCTTTTCCAACTAGGTATCTCCGTCACGCTTTGATTGAGACTGTTCATTTCAACACCATGAATGTAAATGTAAAACACATGATATTCGACCGCTAGCCCCGGGTTATTAAGGATGTTCGCTGGTGGTAAATCAAAGTAATTAATTTTTTGAATAGTGTGTGTTGTTGCATTCATAATGGTGTAATATGAGGAAAAACAAAGAAAACATATGGCTTGGCGTGCATTTTTTAGCTGTAGGCAACGTTAAATGGACTGACCCATGCTCAATTTGATAACCCAGAAAACCTAGGGAATAGCCCTAGTTTTGAAGCATATTCACGAAAACTTGATATAAATAGTATTTAACTTTTTCTTATAAAAAAGTGTGTTTTTTTACAGCTAATCGCAATGTCTATCAAAACTTATCAAACTGGATGGATGTTGCTGTGCAAAATTCTCGGCTAGAAGGTTTTTAAAGGAAATCCCCATCTCTTAACCCAGGAAAGGGAGATAACCCAAAATGGCTGCCAGAGCCAAAAACCACCAGCGGACATCCTTAAGCGGAATTAGACAAAGACTATCAAACGTAGCGCCAGAAATCTTGCATGCTGCGATCGTACTCTGCCTTCAGTAGAGTATATTCATCACCAAATTTGAGAAACTTTAAAAGGAGGCGTTTGGTGGTATAGTCACAGTCTGCACATGATCAAGCAAATGATACCAGGAGAGATCTGCTATCTCAGAGGTTGACATTATCGACCGATTGGAAGACCTCTGAATGTTCGACGGTGGTTAGCGGCTTAATTCACAGATTCTTGTCAATTCTTTATTAGTAAAGAAACATGTTCGGTTACCCTGTTAATGACCGTGAATACCAAAGAAATCTAAGTGTGCCCATACATTCCGGTACAGTTTGTTTATGAATGAAAACTCCATCTAGGAAATAGAACTTTTCAGTGTGTGTTGACATTTAGAATCACACATCACCGAACGACCAGTAGTAATACATCGTCATTCGGTTGCCCCTCGTGTCTCTCGAGCAACCACTGGGCTTCACATGTTTACAGAAAGGAAAAGGGACCGTTATCACATCTAAATCCTCGCTATAGCCAGCACCAGGTCCTTTGTTCAGTGCGATTCAATAACGATGTTCTGAGATCGAAATCTCTAGTCGTATAGGAGGCACGAGTTGGCGGTAATTGGCAAGTGATGACGTCACACCAATATCAGGTAGTTGGTTCTCGCTCAGATTGACAGTACTGGCCGATTAGAAGACCTCTAAATGTTTAGAAAATAAACCTCGTTCCATTGGGGATGCCCATAATAGACGTGATGCCTCATATACTTGAAATCAGCTACGTTTCAAATCACGCATCTGTGGTTGATGAGGCAGAGAGGATGCGTACTTGGCGTACCGACTGTGTGAAATGATTGGAGCATGCGCTGTGGGGACATTGCACTTTTATAATTCTACATCGGTTATATATGACTAATGTGTCCCAGATTTTTTAGAACACATGACGTTAGATGAGAGCATTCATTCTGATAAATCCAAAAAATTCTGAAAAATGGTCTCCCCGTACTAGAAGACCATCTGGAACGTTCTGATTTACACCTGTTTTTTTTTTTTTGTCAAGTGTTGCTCGCACATGTTTGAATGTTCAGCCACAATGACGACGTGTGAGTACACGTTGACTGATGATTGCAGAATTTTTATTTTAGACACATTTTATCTGGTATATTTTAACGTTTCACTTCCAGGCGTGTTAACAAAGAGGGAATTTCACTTCGTATATCTATATTTGGTATTGTTTACAGGGGCACTTGGCAATGCATCTATTCCCAGCAACCTTGTTGATTATAATACTGTACCTGTAAACACGTGTTATGACTACGCCGATTCCTTAGGAGACGTTACTCCCGCTATTGTGGATGAGCAGTCGTCGGCAGGGCAGCCATTAACATGTATAGAAAAATTGGCACCATCAACTCCAGTTCCTGACGACCCAACACCGTCCATGGTACAGCCAATGTCAGCTTCTCCCTCCATGGCACAGTCGATTACAGAGGCGACGACAACTGCGAAAGAAACGACATCCCTCACACCAGGGGAGACAGGTAAGTTTCACAATATACATGAAATAAATCTCTAAAGAATGGCTCTTTGCTATCTTTCCCAAGACAACCGAGGCTCATGTCGAATGTTTGCATTCCATAGACTATAAACTGTAAACTCCCCCATTTTACAATATGGATATATGCAGATTCCGGGCCACGATTGCAATTCGGCAAATAAGAGACAACCTTGGCATGAAATTCGGTTTGTAAAACTGAAAGTCTAAAATAGGATCGATCCACGTTTGAAATGTTACTTTCACCCTTTTGGGGCTTTTTCGTATATATTTTAGCAAGCTCGAAGAATTTTCTGCTGTTTTCTACGAGACTGGGTTGAACGTGCACGCCCCGAAATCCACCCGTCACAGCCTGGATTACGATTTTATCATGGGTTTATTAATATATCTGAAATACCTTGAACCAAAATGTTAACGTCATGTAATATCAAGGCAAATTTGATGACATTGAAAGCATTAGATTAGTTTTGGTTCAAGGTACCATACTTTTATGTATTCAAAAATCAAAATTGAAATGTATACGAAACAGTCAACAACGGACCAGAGACGCTGTTTCACGTCAATATTCACCGTGAGCGTTGATAGTATGAAAGTTAGATATCACGATATTAAGTACAAAATAGATTTTTAGATAAATAGATAACTGAAATTATTTTTTGTTTTACTAACATATACGTAACAGCTTAAGGAGTTTTCCCCACTACAAATTCCAATTCCAACAAAGAATCGATTGATCAATTATGTTTTGAAAGAAGAAAGAATTTGTTTTGGTATCTCAGATTTGATGATGAAAACTCTATACAAATTGATTAAACATTTTTTTTTTGAAATTATCCAATAATAAGAACTTTTTCTCTTACATTGCAAATCTTTATATGTAATGCTGCATTCCCTCGCCTCAAATAGGTTTCAGTCAAGGCAGCCACATGATAAATTATGACGCTATTTTCAAGAACTTCTGGCTAGAATAAATTCAACGATTCTGAATCATGACAATTAGCGCGAGCGGGCATCATTTCGATGACAAAGTATTTTTGCATTGATATTCGTCAATTTATCCATGTTTTCAAGAGAATATAAGCAGTGGAAAAAAAAATGGATCCCCTGATCTCACGTATTAATGAAGTAATTTCATCGGCTGCCTAGAACCTTACAATCCCCATACCCTCGCGATTCCCTCAACTTCACAATCCACAACTCAACAATCCACAATCCCACCCGATGACCAGACCCCAGGAATAATATCCCCGTTCCTGAAATGATTGATCACCCAATATTTAGCAAAAATGCTCGACACCTGAATATGATGCGCCATGCGACTTGTCTTTCGATTAACATGGAAATGAAACGAACTTTTCAGTGACCGGACAAAGAACACCTGATATTTCCCACGCAACAATAAAATATATATTTGAGCACCCGAAACTATCATTTGGTGGGAGGAGTGCGAGAGCTCATCATCCCCAGGGCCGGACTGTCATTCTTCGTGTCGTGGACGAGTCGTCATTCATATGCCGGACAAATACTCCAACCATATCTGGAGAATGAATCTCAATCCCAGTTATCATTTTTCCAATTCTTCTTTCGCAAATTACACTAAACCAGAGGGATATCATGTGTGATGTGCCGGCATCAGATACCTACGGGTCCATTGACAACTGCTATTACAGGCAATTGTCTCATTAGAAGTTACTGCATAATTACAAGCACCTGGGCTATGGATAGTGATATGTACAAACGTTGTTTCAAGCAATACTTGGGTTAGACAATATAGGTTTGTACTCGAGGTGGATTTTACAATCTAAAATTGTTTTCTATGACCTTGACCTTTTGTTCGCCATGTGGAAAATCTTAGTATTCAAGTTCAGTATTTTCTAACTTTTTCCTAACTTTGTAAATATTCGTTTCTCTCAATTGTGAACTAATGACTAATGTTTACATTGTCTTTCTTGCTGTTTACTTAATTTTGGGTATGACAGTCTGGTAAATTGTTTTTCGCTAAGTTTTCATCTTCAGGTTCAACGAAATAACAACAACAGCAACACCAGCCGCATATCGATACCCTTACTGATGAGATAACATGTTGTTATTTTTAGCAGCTGCTGACCGAGAAGAAGGAGTGAAGAAACGTAGTCCCAAGTTTACATTCCGTATATACCGCACTGACGCCATCCTACGATCTGACAGGATACTACTCCAAAAGACAACGGCGAGCAGGTTGGAATGCGCCAGGGAGTGTATAAATACCCACTGTTATTCCTTCTCCTACACCGACGAGATCTCCCCCAGTATGTGCCGACTAAGCTCGGACAAAGAGCCTGAAAGCTCCTTTTCCCACGGGGAGAATGTCTTTTCATTGATGCCATAATCAGTCTTTATCGGTAGGGGTGGATGGGGTAATACTAAAATTATGGCATTTCAAGTCTCGATACTTTAGGACATATTAATACGAAAATGGCTACACTCTCATTCCGAGTCGGCAGCACATTATCTCTATGACAAAATTTCGACCCAGAACTCAGAATCAAGGCGTCTCCATGATATGGCGCGGAGTGAACGAAACTAAATTCTCTAAATACCTTGTTAAAACTTCGAATGACAATGGCCGTAATATTTGAGACAGAAAACTGTGCTGTTCTCCTCAATGGGACAGACGAATATCCAGATGATCCAATAACAGAAGAATGCATCTTATCAATCAATACATTGCTAATCTGCCACCGTAAGTATACTCTGTATGAACAAATTCACGCACTAAATCAAGAGAACATTGTCGATATCCAGTTTTATATTTGCTATGGAAGATTCGAATATGGAATATCACGCCTATATTTTGGATATAACAACACAATGGCAAAATCGACAACTGTATAACGTTTGTCCATTTTCGCTTTTTAGAATTTGTGTGGTTTTAATCACAGCCGTTAAGATTATGGTTTGCTGGTAGTTTGGTTACATGTATTTACACTTCAATGTACGCTGATTTTAAGCTTCAATTTTAACTACTAAAATATTGGATATATAATTTTGTCGTGTTTTCGCTTAGTCAAAAACATACTTTTGTTTCTGATTAAGGAACCCGATTGAAGACCGTGGTATATACTAAATCATATAAATCATAGTATATCATACACTGAACCCGAAAAAGTCATTTTCTAACACTATTGCAACAGTGAACCGTCCATATTAACCTTACATTACAAATCAGTCTTGTGATATAACAAAAGATTGCTTCCGCCGCCAGGTGACGCTGGCGCGTTTGTTCCTCTTACGCTCTCTGCTAAACTGACATATGCAGAAGTGAAGCCGAGTGTTGTATTTCTCCTCGTTTCGTCAAATTTACTCACTGATGGCGACGGGTTTGGTAAGGATATTTATCTAGGACTAATATTGACATTTATGCTATAACTGCGTCAAGACTTAATAGTTGTTCAGAAATTCGAGAAACCTGTGTAAAATCACCCGTCCGATGATTGTAATATCGAGTATACATGTTATGACACATTTATGATACGAACGTCTAATTTTTTGTAGTATTCATCGCCGTTAAGGATAATCATTTTCTGAACTGACAATTCAAACCTGAAAAATGGTGTTCGCCCAACACCTAATATATTTGGTGTTGAGGGCTTGTCAACACCATAAATTGGTTTTCAAAAATGATGTTGACCAATGTGAACACCACCAAATGGTGTTGAGGCCAGTGCAACGCCAACTAATGGCGTTGGTCAACATCACTAAAGTTTGTTGAACATGGCTCAACATCATATTTTGGTGTTAACTGGTAAGTGCTTATAATGGCTCAACATCAATTAATGGTGATGGCCAACACTATTAATGGGTGTTGGGGACATATGGCATTGATCTAAATTCAACGCTAGTTATTGGAGTTGAACTCCAACACCATTTTTTTTTATCAACACCATTTTTCTGGCTGTGTAGCTCCCAGCTAGTATTAAATAGTGTTTAAAAAACAATTCGTCTGTAGACTACGGAATTAAGCAGTTGATGATTACACTTCATAAACGACCCTTTCAAAGTCCATAGTAATTATTTGATTTATTTTACTCGCAAAGGTGTTTGTTTCTTCCTTTGTTGATTTGAAAAAGACACTCTAAGATGTCAGTTAGATCTAGACATTCCAGTTTAAAATGGTAAATTGTGTAGACATGGCCTGGTCGCGATGACCGACAATTCATGTGAAAACGATATCTACTTGTACCAACAACATTTCGAAGATTCTAGCTTATTCACCAGGGAAATAGCACAAACAATGTCATTAGATAAACAAATCAAATCTCAATATCGACCCTGCTGTATCCATGGCTGTATCATACAGCGCCACATAAAAAAATATTTATTAAAATGGGATGTTGGTTCCCAATGACCACATGCCAGCTATATTGGGCGAATTCCCGGTTTTCTAAATGCAATGTTAGCGAGTGGTCACTAAACTCCATGCTGGTTCAGGAACCAGTCTATGCGAGAGCAGAGCCTAGTTCTTCGGTGCCAAAGTTCGCTGAGTTGAAGATGTCATTTTCTATTTCCGGGTACGACGGAACTTATTTTCTTGTTTATAATGGTTATAATTTATACAGAGCTAACACTTAAAGCCTCGTTGATTCAAGACAGAGCAAGGACGTCTTTTATTCTCGGTCGAGCATTTAGAGAGTACCAGAAAACAATATTCCAGAGGTCAGCATTTCATCCCCGCCTTGCACAACGTGGTGCTAATCGCCCGGTGTAACAATAAAGGCATGCTTTTCATTATCGATATATATAAATTACAGTCAGTACGTTTTGTACATCATTTGTTTAACTATACGTGTTTCTAAGCCATTCCGTCAATCATTCAACTTTATTCACAAGCATAAAATTGCATTGCATCTGTCGAAACGAGGCGAAGTACAACACCCGCATTCTGGAGATGTCAGTTTAGCAGACAGCGTAACCGGAACAGACCGGCCTGCAGAGGGCGCCAGGGTCACCTGGCGGCCGTAGCCGTCTTTAGTTATATCGAAGAAACGGATTCAAGGTGGCTCTTCCTCTCTTGGTCAAAAGGAATAATTTCGGCGAAAATTTATCGATAAAACGGTTAAACGGGCAATTTATCTTGGACATTGTATTCTACTCCTTGTGACCTTTATATTGCATACGACTTTTATTATATTTCATCTTTGCCTAAAAACTCCCGATTGTCCCTGAAATAGTATACAAATGTTATGTGGTAACACCTCATTTTTATCGACGATTGTGTAATTATTGCCGAGTATAATGTATGGGATTGTCATTGGGAGTTCTTGAGTATTTATACTGAAATTCATTATGGTAGTATTTATAAAGGGCCAAAACATCTGTAGTTTTTGTTGTTGGAACAGATTTGGAATCAGTCCTGGAAAGCAATATTTCTAATTTGAGATTTGAACTTTCTGTACTTACGTGTTATTGCGTTTTGATTGTATACATGGCCACTTCTGTAAAATATGAGTATTTTATAGTATCCAGTTACATTGTAGCAGGTATATTTAAAATTTTAGGAACAGACTTTTCAACACAGGGACATTTCAGAAGTTATCCGACGCAAAAAGATTGGAGAAAAGGGAAATTGCCAAAAAAGGGGATTTCAAGATAAAAACCCATTTCCCAGTTTCGAACAGCGCTGAAAAACAATAGGTGTGTTCTGCTAGGCAGGATCAATATGCACCACGAATTTGAAGTTGATTGTCAAAGAAAAGTGGGAAAAAGAAAATGCGGAACAAAGAAGAAACTGACAAACATTATAAGGCATCCCTAGGGATGCCTAATGATAATCCATCTTATAAAACTAAATTCGAACACTGTATATTATCGGGCATTTTACAACTACTTTAGGGTTGATTTGCCAGTTTATTGTCATTTGTGAGCTTTGGATAAATTTCCCATTTTTGTGGTCATGGTTGTATATTGCTATACACGTCATATGAGTGAGTGTGTATGTACCTCTGCGTTTAATAATCTAAGATTGTTTGTTATACATTTTAATCTTAGGTTTTATTAAATGTTATGTTATTGTGCCACTGTAAAATATATAGTTTAACTCTGCAAGTGTTTAGTGGAATAGTTCAAGTACGCCAATTAAATATTTGTTTTTGCTTTGATGTCCGTTCGTCCAAAAGATCATATCTGAAGTCCTACTTCGATCATTGAATCCATCCTGTGACGATTATAACGTTATGTTTATATAAATACATTCTTATGACATGCTTTCGTCAATATTTATGGCCTTGTCGCGCATGTATATGTTTAAGCTGGTAGTATAACCAGGTTTACTAATATTGTATACAATGTTTGAATGCAGAGACGCTAAATTTAAACTAATTCTGCAATCAATTTCCAACTCTCGATAAATAAAGATTCTATCTATCTATGTATCTATCTATCAGACTCAAACTAAAACATACCAATACTGACGTAGTGCAGGCGACAACAGTTATCAGTCATGTTATCCTATTAATAAACATAACATCTAAAGTAATTTCAACAGTCAGTTCCAAATAATCTCTCTCTTTGGCATAGCAGGAGGGTGAGATGCAGAAATGCATTTTCAAAGAGAAGCAACTCTTATCACCACACGACATTTTACAGAATATTATTTTTCGGGGGAGAAAATCTAAGCATAAGTGTTTTGAGCGATTTCACAATTTGTGCAATTTGGAAATTATGCTGCGAGATTTTGCAATTTCAAGACTAAACTTATTTTGCAATCGCACAAAAGAGGCGTATATGTTCGTTTTCAAGCAAGAACAAAACAGTATTTTCCCTGATGTCACAATCCAAAGGCTTAAAATTACAATTGGTCATTATGGCATGTATATTAAGTTAGTGAAATATTTTTCACAGATTTTGGCTACTCTATGTCGTGCACTGGAAGAAGAATTTGGATTTGTTTCTAAACGTGGTTATATGCACTTGCTTGTTCCGTGTTCATCAATACTGGTTGTCTGTCTTACTTTGTCAACTGAGTTCAGATTTATACCAGCTTACAGTACTCTTTTTAATGTACCAAACCGTGTTTAGAAGTCAATTCAATTCGTTTATTGATTTATAAATGTGAAATTTATGATAATAAATATTATTACACTATTATTTTATTATTGACTATATTTATTCCTTATCATCGTTTTATATAATTTGTGCTATTCAGAGAACAATCGCCTGGTAAATGAAAACCATATATGCGAGTCTGTGCGCCCGGACTCACTTTTGGCTCCACGTTTGATACCCAGCCTTAGCTACATATATATCGGCAAATGAAAGTGGAGCAAATTGGAGAGATAACTCGCGAATTATACGGCTTATTTCTTAATAAGTTTGTCGCCTTTGGATCTAGAAAGTTTTAGCATATTCAATGATGGCCTAACAATGCGTCACAATCAAACGAACGCTGGCATTTTGTCCCACCACCATTAAATGTTGTGTTCAATTCTAATCTGCATATGGCGAGATTTTGTTGGTGGACGTTTCGTCCCTGAATGAGGCTTACCCTCTTTGCAATGTGATTATAGTAGTGCCTGTGGTCAATATAGAGGAGCTTGAAGCATTTGGTCGGCATCGGACCTGAAAGACATGTGTTCTGAATAAGAAGTTACATTTTACTGAAATTTCCCGTCGTTTGAGCCGTTTATTCTATCTATCGCCCACACTGTTCATCACTTTCCATCAGATAACTTGATAGAGCTATTACAACATTTTCCTCTGATATATTTTATCTAAACCGCTCATGCCGGTGTGGAGGATAACAATGTCCGGTGGCTAAGAGTGTTCGGCTCATATCTTCTAGCCCAGCTATGACATTTTTCTCCATCCTAAAGATAAGTGTCCGGAGAAGGGACATACTTGACCAGGACATTCTTAGCTTTCCCACCGGCATATCACTCAAGATGTCCACATGAGCAGAATCAATAAAAGTGCGACTGGGATACGAATCGTTACAGGGATCTTTTCTTATCCTTGTGGTGTTTTTAGACAGACTGTTAGTCGGTGGGGTCATATGATTTCTTTTCAGAATCCGGCATCTTTTTTGCCACCTTAACAGGTTAATATATCGTGTTAATTATATTAGAGCATATTCAAAAAAATCTGGCATCTTTAAAGTGTTGTTTTGTAAATCAATCATTTTTCGTATGAATGAGAGAATGACAGGAATAACATAGATTTCAATGAGCTTGTAGTGTTCAGTCAAAAATGTACACTCGTTATAAAATCTTAGAAAAAAATTAACACGGAGAACATTCGATTTCTTTATTAATATATTTACCTGATGATTGAAAGTAGCCATAGAAAATTGGTCCTCCACAATGTCGATTTTCTTTCATCGCTGTAAGTGCAAAAATTGCCCCTTAAAAGATAGGAGAAAACCTGAAGTCCAAAGTATGAGTCGCCCATCAAATATCTGAAATTTGAGCTGTTGACGAAAGTTTTGTGGGAAATACTATTTCATTATTCATTATCAATTCATATGAAAACTCATTTGCTTATAAATGTCGATTTTGCGAATATATCGACTTCTGCTAAACGAAGGTTAACGCTATCCTTCAAAGAGTAATCTCACTTATTTTATCACATATTTTATCACATTATAGTGTTTTAGTAAAGCCCAATAAGGAATAAAGAAAAATGCAATATTGAAATGTCAAACAATAACAACGTTTTTTTTCAATATGTTTACAGAGTATTATATTAATACTTCTAGAATTGCCTTGAGTCCCAAATGATATTAATAGTTTACTTCCTTTAATAAATCATCAAATATTAAAGGTAGAAGGCTCTCATGACTATATGTGTTTGTTGTTTATATTCTACTAATTTCCTCTATACGGCTGAGGTAGAATTTACGAAACATACCCAGAGATTATTACCTGAGTACCGCTTCCTGTCTATTTATCGACACATCAGGGGAAACAACTCCTCCTGGCATTTCCCCTCTCAAGGTAACAACAGATGTCAATCCTGCCAAATTACGCCGACTGTTAGCTCCGGGCACAGGCCATCAAAACAAAGTTTTGGGCGGGTGTGGGTGGTGGTATTACGGTGAAGTGTCGAAAGATGGGGTCTCTATATATAACCTCATGCTTTATATAAAAATACACCAAGGTCCGGAACGCACTTTGGGTGAAACGAGAAATAAACGGTTTACCTCCAAACAAAATACATCAGCATATTCCACAGTTGTCACTTTATATATATTCCCGTCGCGAAATTAGTAAATTTGTGTACCGTTGCCGGGCGATTCAAAATCCAACATAACTGTCCATCCACACCAAGATTATGGCGGGCTTTGTTCTCAATTCTGATTGGTCAGCTGATCAGTGGGTGACCTCTTTGCCGGAGGCTTGTCGCGACTGACCAATCAGAATTGAGAACGAACCCCGCCATAATCTTGGTGTGCCGGAATGGATGGACAGTTACGTTGGATTTTGAATCGCCC